>CAUYRT010074100.1:0-79927 GCA_963574885.1 Lepilemur ruficaudatus | reverse complement strand
TGATGGCTCGGGTATGCCAGCTGCGGCCCGGCCCAGGGCTCAGGGGAGTCTGGCTGCATTTAAAGGGCCAAAGGCCCTTCTAAAAGTTATACCCCTAAACCTTGGTGGTGTCACCAAACTTCCCTCCAGAAGTGGTGAGAGTGGTGCGTCTGAACCAGTCCTGGCACTGGCCCTGGTCGTGACGAAAGTGTTCACGTGTGCTCTTTAGTTAAACCAGTCTACGGAGGTCACCTGGAGTGTTGGTTTCCTTCCTTCCTTCCTTCCTTCCTTCCTTCCTTCCTTCCTTCCTTCCTTCCTTCTTTCCTTCCTTCCTTCCTTTCTTTTCTTCCTTCCCTACCTTCCTTCTTCCCTCCCTTCCTTCCTTCCTTCCTTCCTTCCTTCCTTCCTTCCTTCCTTCCTTCCTTCCTTCCTTCCTTCCTTCCATCCCCCTAAAGCCTTGCAGAATGGAGACCTTTCAATCCTGTAAGAGGAGGTATGTGAATTTGGGTTGGCCTAACAGGTTTTTTGATTTTTGTTTTGTCAAGCTGCCAGGGATTCGTTGATTGGTTTGCTTGGATGGAGAGTTGTTAGTTAACCAGACCTGAGAAGAGGAGGAGGCTGTGTAAAACCTGCCTGTCGCTATTCGTTAGCAGCAAACCCTAGAGAGGCTCCCAACCTTCTCCAGTGGGGAGAGGTAGGTCTCTTTACTTCATCCAATACAGGAGAAGGGTGCAAGTTTATAAGCTCCCAGAGGGCAGGGACCATGTGACGCAATCCTTTGTGTCCAATATACCATTGTCTTATGCAGTAGCCATCAGCTCCGCGTAGTTATTAAGCCCTTCAAAAGGGGCTACTGGGAATTGACATGTGCTAAATTTTGAAGATTTAATATGGAAAAAAAATAATGTAAAAGGTCTCCTTAAGTAGGCTCTTATATTAATTACATGTTAGCATAATGATATTCTGGCTAAATGAAATATATTATTAAAATTGGTTTCTTCTGTTTTTCTTTAACTTTTTTAAATGTGGCTACTCAAACATTTAAAACTCCCTAGGAGGCATTGTATTTCTGATAGGTGGCACTGTTTTATAGCTTCTCTGGTGGCAAATCCAAAACACAGACCTTATATAATTTGGATAATAAATCCCCTTTAGTTACAAGTGAGCCCACTCTTGTAAAAGAAATCAACTCATCTCAGAGCCTTTGAGATCCCAACCCAATTAAAAGCTGACCTCTGTCTCTTCTTTTCACAGCCAGTTAGGAAAGAAATCACTTGGAGGAAGATCTTAATGTATTCTATCAGCTGAAATTCTTATCTCGGGTCCAGACTGACTTTCAACCCATTCTCTGAAATTTGACAACCCAGCTGGTTGCGGCTCATCTGGAGGAGACAAGAATCCCTCTGGAAAGATCAGAGCACAGGGACAGTCTCTGGGTGTCTCTAGCTTCTGGCCTATTTTCTTTAAAGGCCAGTTTCAATCTCAAAACCCACAGGTCATGAACTAGAACCACTTGTCCTCCACGTACCCTCAGTGACCCGGTCAGCCTGCGTGAGTCAAGAGTTGTGAGTTACGGTTCCAGCTGTTGTTCTTTCTTGGCTCTTATGAAGATTTCTTTTTCCTTCCTACATCCCTTGGTGCTTGGCTGGGATTGAATGGAAGACTTACGCCATCAGCAGATTGGCTCTCCACACCTCACAAAGCGACTCACGCGCTTCCTCCCGGTCGTGGTGGATACAGGTTTAATTTCCAAAGCTGGCCGGCGTTTCGAGAATCAGCATGAGCCTCTCTCCCAGGCCTGGGGAGAACGGCCTGTTTGCCCAAGAGGATTAAGCAGAGCATGGAGACTTTTTAATGACTTCGGCGCTAATCTCTTGCTGGTGTAGGCCTTGCCAGCCACCAGCAGGCATGACTGGGTTTCTTATGACCAATGTCACTAATCTGTTCCACTCCAGGGGTGTCAGAGCCCTTTTCTTTGCTGCCATCTTCACTTCCCTTCACAATCTCCATTTTTATTCTTCTAAAGAGCATAACCCGCCTCGCCCCTTCTCCCCTCCTGGCACCTCGTATCCCGCCCCTCTCATCTCCCCAGGCCAGCCCGCTCAAGGGCTCTCTTTGGAGCCTGCTGGATTTTGGACAGAAAGTGGAACATCATTCACAGGCTCATGTCATCCTTTTGGAATAACTTGCCAAAACAGAACATTCACTTTCACAAAAAGAAATTCACATGCGATTGGAGAAAGTAGAGTCAATGTTTATGAGCCATTTCTGGTCCCAGCTAGTCTCTGATGTGGAAAACTCAGTTACCTGCAGTCCACCTCCTGATTCTGATTTTTTTTTTTTTAGTTTTTATTTCGAGACAAGATCTCCCTCTGTTGCCCAGGCTGCAGTACAGTGGCATGATCATAGCTCACTGTAGCCTCAAACTCATGGGCTCAAGTGATCTTCCTGCCTCAGCCTCCTGAGTAGCTGGGACTACAGGTGCACCCACCATGACTGGCTAATTTTTTTCTATTTTTTTGTAGTGATGAGGTCTTGCTACATTGCCCAGGGTGGTCTGAAACTCCTGGCCTCAAGCGATTCTCCCACCTCGGCCTCCCAAAGTGCTAGGTTTACAGGCTTGAGCTACTATGCCCAGACTTGATTCTGACTTAATCCTGTTTTACATGGTGATTCTAACTCTCAGCTTGATCCAAAGACCATGATCAAAACTCAGTTTTCTCATCATGCCCGTTTGTATTGTTGAAATATTTTAATTATTTTTCTTTTATTATAGAGCTATGTTTTCCTCTTTGGTCAAGGAGCTGTTAGAATGTATGTCAGTTACAAAAATAATAATAATAATCCTAACTAAATTATCAATATATTTTTAAAGATTTTTGCACTAGACTTAGTAACACTGTTTTGCTGTTTATGTGAGTTCTATGTGTGCATGCTATGGCATCACTGTTGGGTTTTGGTATTGGTGTTATGTTGGATTTATTAAAAAATTGGAAGTGTTGCTTTTCTTTAGAAAGGTTTTAAAAGTATTAGAAAGGTCTATTTCTTAAACATTTAAAATTTAAAATTTTATTTGTGAAATTATTAACACCTGGGTTTGGTATGTAGTCAATTTCTCAACTTTGTGTATGATAATTCCTTAGGTTTTCACATTTATTTGCATAGTTTTTAGGAAAAATGTTCTCCATTTTTGTGTCATTTCTCATTCTCCTTTCTCATTTTATGCATTTGTATTTTGCCACTTGTTTTTTGGTTAAGATATTAATGGTTTGTCTATTTTATTGAAAAGTACCAGGACTTGGATTCACTTATTTGTCTGCCAAACATTCGTTTTTTTATTTATTCATTTCAACTCTCACCATTACTTGTTTCTTCCTTTTGCTTTTTGTAACTATCTTGTGTTCTTCTACAGACTTCTTGAGTTGAATAATTAACACATTATTTAGATTATTTTTATTTATTAGTGCTAAGTGTTCAAGCCTAATAATTTTCCTCTAGGCATTGCTTCAATCACATCCTTAAGTTATGAAGCATGGCTTTCAGATTTATTCATAATTATTATTGTCTAGGTTTCCGCACAAATGTGCTGTGTTTTCTGTTCTGAAGACCTACCTACTTTAAGTTTTTGGTTTTCCTCTCTTTTGCAGTGAGCGGGGCTGGGAAAGAAGTGTCTTAGAACACATGGGTAGGCTGTCCTAGAGTTTCTGCCCGTGACATCTGCACACACCCTGGTATTCTAAAATGATAAACTTTAGAATATCGCTAGAGAAATGGTTTTTTCCTTCTGTTTCCTCTCCAGGAATTTCAACTTAATTCCTCCAAGTCTAGCACATCTGGCTGGGTTTCACAGAATCCTTTCACTAACTTTCAGAGATGTTGACATCCTGCTTTAGATCTGGAGAGTTCATGTTTCATTCATTCATTTAGTCCCCAGTTACTCTGTGACAGTGTCAAGCACTGGTCTGACTGTTGGTATTTCTTGTTCTTTTTACTCTCACTCCATCAGATCCAAACATTCCTCAGAATGGTTTGAGGGCTGTAGATACAATTTTCTGTGTGTTTCGGAAGGAAGGTGACAGTGTTTTATCTCATCATCTGTTACCGGATGTGTCAGTCATTCATTTTTGAAGAGTAAAGTGTTGTTGTAGACCCATGGAACTCATATTAAACTGCAGCTTAGCTGAACTGAACCTTGGTTTCCAACTGACCACTTTCACTGATAGCAAAAAAAATTATTTCAGCGTGAACATTTTCCTAAGCCTTAACTAGTCTTTCATCTCCTAAATACTATGCAGCCTTTATGCCTTTCACCTTCCATCAGGCAAGGAGAGTTTACGGATCAGATTTATCCTGTTGAAACCAGGAGCTTGGGCAGGCTGGAAACAGACCACGGGCTGCTTTCTGCCCTTGTCTAAGGAGAATGCCCAGACACCCAGCCCTTTGCAGACCTGACTCTGAATTTGAAAATGTGTTTAGCTTCTCTTGTTATGACCTAAGGCTGTCTAAGGAGGACTGGCAGCACCGGCCAGTGCAGAAGGTTAATAGGTGCATCAATAAGCCACTGTCTAGACTCTTTTTTTTTTCCACCTGCAAAATTGCTTAGGTCAGCAGAGACCCTGATTGAGAGGAGCCCTCAGTCTTTGGGTCATGCAGTTTCCGTGGCTGCCCTGGACAAGACGAACTCCAAAGAAAGAGAATCAAAAATGAGTCAGAAATCACATTGGAGGCTTTATATAAAACTGGAAAATAATCAGATGGAGTAAAATATCCTTCAGTCAGATTTTCGCTTGAGGCCCACTAACTCATCAAGGTTTATGGCCTTCTTCACCTTGTCTTGCACACTACGGGGTTTCCAGAGAGCAGCTTGGAGAGTGAGGCCAGCTCTGCATTCTGGGAAGCTACAGGCAGTGCCAGGTGAGTTTGTACACCCTTTTCAGCCACCTGCCTCATGTTATGATGCTTCAAAATGCCTCCTGGCCAGAGATCCACTTCATAGACCAGCTCAGGCTTTAGAAATAAAATACACTCCTGAAATGAGAGTTGGCAGGCTCTCCTTGGGGATGCAGAGGCAAGAAGCCTGGCCCTGTTTGCGTGCAGCTTTGGGTGATGTAGGGTATTTGAATTTGGCTTCTATTTCTAGCACTTTCTGACAAAGGAGAGTGGAGCCAGGATATCTTCCAAGGCAGATGGCTCTTCTATTTATTTTGTTCAAAGAAGTGTGTAGGAAATGGAGACAGAGTGATCAGAGAGATAATAGTAGGAATATACAGTCTCTAAAACAACCCGTGCACAGGTAGGGGTGGGTACTCAGACCCAGGACAGCCATGGGATGGGTAAGGGCTTTTCTCTACATAAGTCGCTGGGGCATCTAGAACCAACTTCCAGAAAATGCTTCCTTTCTAGATCTAGCTTTTTTAAAAGGGAAGCTTTATCTAGCTAATTAGGAAGGTAGCAGGTAGAGAGCAAAGCATTAAAGATTTCCCAAGGTAGGCCAGCCTGGCCTTTCTCAAGAATTGACAGAGAATCTGGGTTAAACATTACCTCTTCTTCTAGCACTATCTTTGAAACACTATAACTGACTTTCATCCTGAGGACATTTGTCAAACTCCAGTGGCCAAGCCACAGGAGAAAAACCCTAGGGATTTCACAAAGTACAGAATCTAATAGTAGATCTTCGCACAGAAAACTGGACTCTAATGGGTTATATCTTCAGTGTGAGCACGAGTTAGACATATGCTCACTCCTCCCCCATGACTACTACTACTAACCCCCACTGCTACTACCCTGTTTATCAAGGAAAATTGCCTTTCTCCAACCTTAGCACTTGGGTAAGGGAACAAAGTACTTGCCTTGATTATTCATAAACACAAGGCCATTGAACAATTTTCCAACTTCAAGTCACCCTACCTGGGTAGTCTGAAAAAACTCAAGCTGAGAATTAACGTAGGATTCTCCTGGGTTAGAAGTGGCTCTGGGCTCACGGCACTAAGAAAAGCAAATCCTTTCAGATTTGTTTCAAAGAATTCCCACTGATAGAACTTTCAAAACCTATGAGCTCACTGGCACAGATCACAAAACTCACAAAGATACCAGGCTCTGTAAGCATAACACAGCTGGAAGAACAAACCAATTCAGCTTCCAGAAGGTTTCAAATATTGGATTATCAGCCAAAGGATATATAACAAGTACTCCTAAATGATGTTTAAAGGAAAAAAGTATACAGGCATCTGTATTAGTTTGCTAGGGCTGCCATAACAAAGTACCACAGACTAGGTGGCTTAAACAATAGAAATTTATTTCTCACAGTTCTGGAGGCTGGAAACCCAAGATCAAGGTGTTGGCGGGGTTGGTTTCTTCTGAGGCCTCTCTCCTTTGCTTGTAAATGGCTGTCTTCTCTCTCTGCCTTCACATAGTCTTTCCTCTGTGTGTGTTTGTGTCCTAATATCCTTTGCTTATAGGAAGACCAGTTATACTAGATCAGAGCCACCCTAATGACCTTATTTAACCTTGATAACTTTAAAGGCCCTATCTCCAAATGCAGCCATGTTGTGATGTATTTGGAGTTAGGACTTCAACATATGAATTTTGAGGGTATACACAATTTAGCTCATAATAGGGTCTATAAATATGAGTTAAGAACAAAATTATAGAGGTTATCAAGGAGATTTGGGAAAAGATACAACTAAAATGCCTAGAAATGAAAAATACTATAACTGAAAGTTTTCATAAACCTCAGTGGGTGGTCTAACAGAAGATTAACACAGCTGAAGAAAAAATTAGAAAACTGGAAGACAGACCAGTCATCTATCTATTATACAATCCAGTGAGAGAAAAAGATGAAGAGTAATTTTTAGAATTGTTGAGGCTCCAATCCTCAGATTCAGGAATCCCAAAAAACCCAAGTAGGATTTACAAAAGAAAGAAAGAAATATATACCCAGATACAGCTTAATAAAACTTAAGAATAGATAGATTACTTACAAAGGAATGACAATTAAATTGACTTCTTGATAGCAACCATAGAAGCTAGATAACAGTAGAACAATATCTTTAACATGCTGAGAGAAAATAACCGTCAACCTAAAACTGTATATGCAGTGAAGATATCTTTCAAAAGTAAGAGTGCAAGTAGGCCAGGTGCGGTGGCTCACGCCTGTAATCCTAGCACTCTGGGAGGCTGACGTGGGAAGATTGTTTGAGGTTAGGAGTTTGAGACCAGCCTGAGCAAGAGCTAGACCCCATCTCTACTAAAAATAGAAAAATTAGCCAGGTGTGGTGGAGCACACTGGTAGGCCCAGCTACTCAGGAGGCTGAGGCAGGAGGATCCCTTGAGCCCAGAAGTTTGAGGTTGCAGTGAGCTATGATCACGCCACTGAACTCCAGCCCAAGTGACAAAGCCATACCCTTTGTCAAAATAAATCAGTAAATAAATAAATAAATAAATAAAATAAAAGGGGAAAGTAAAGAAATTTTAAAGGGAGGAAAAACAGATTATGATTAAAGGAAATACTAAGCGCTTTTCTTAAGCAGAGGAAAGTAATCCAAGTGAAAGAGGTGGAGATGAGAGATAACATGGTGAGACAAGAAAGTGGCAAATAGATGAGCAAATGCAAAAAACAATGTGTAAAACAATGATAATAAACTTTTGTGAGTAAAAGGATAGAAACAAAATACAAGGCAAAAATAGCATATAAACCGGGAGGAGAAAGAGGGCTAAAATATTCTAAGGTCTGTGTAATGCAAAGGAGAGTAAACCAATTAATTAAATTTAGACAATGAGAAGGTTATGTAAGCTTGTGAACACTCTAACATGAGTTCTAGGAGAGAGAATTAGATATATAACTTTCTAAATAGTAGAGAGAAATAAAAAAAAAGAATCAAAGGACCAAAAAAAAAGGTGGAGGTGGGGGAAGAAAGATAGTGAATATAGAATGGTTACAAAACACAAAATAAGATACAGAAGTAAAATGTTTCAGTGATTACATTTAAATGAACACAGATTAAATGCCTCCATTAAAAAGCAAAGATTGCCAGACGCAATTTAAAGGATCTAGTTAAATGCTTTTTTCCGAGAGACACATCTAAAACCCAAGGATCAAAAGGTTCAAAGCACAGGATGGAAAAAGACACGACAGACACATCCAAGTGAAAGAAAGTAGTGTAACTCTGTTACTAGATTTTAAGGCAAAAACCCTTTTCCAGAGATCAAGAGGCTCTCTAGGTAATGACAGAAGTTTTAGTTCAATAGAAAATACAACCAGTTTAAAGTAATTGGTACCTAACAACACAGTCTCAAAATACATAACAACAAAATTAAAGAGACCGATAAAGAGAAATAGACATCATCTTGGGAGACTTTCAAATGCTTCTTTTAGTGACTGAACAAATATATTTTAAAAATCAAGGAATATACACAAAATTGGATCAATGCATCAGACAAGAGGAAGCCGTGCAGAAAAAGGCTCCAAGATTTGTGGTAGGGTCCTTGCAAGTCTGTGGCTGAGGGTTGTGCCGGACACACAATGGACAACACCAGAGGCTCACCAAATAGCAGCTGCTGTAGATTGAGGGAGAAACAATGACATGAGAGATCAAGCGGTGTCATGGATATTAGAGTTCTGACCCTGGCAGAGAGGAGAGATCTTAGTACGCCATGAACACCGCTGGAATCCAGGTAAAACACCAGAAAGCTTGTGCCTTAAGAGTAAAGACAATGCTCTAGAGCAAACACTTTCTCTAAAGGGTCAGATGGGCCGAGTGCAGTGGCTCACGCCTGTAATCCTACTCTCTAGGATGCTGAGGTGGGAGGATCGTTTGAGCTCAGGAGTTCGAGACCAGCCTGAGCAAGAGCGAGATCTCATCTCTACAAAAAATAGAAAAAAAAAAATTAGCAGGGAGTCATGGTACTCACCTGTAGTCCCAACTACTCAAGAGGCTGAGGCAGAAGGATTGCTTGAGCCCAGGAGTTTGAGGTTGCACTGAGCTATGACAATGCCACTGTACTCTAGCTGGGGCAACAGAGCAAGATTCTGTCTCAAAAAAAACCCAAAAAAACAAAAAACAAAAAACAAGAGTCAGATGGTAAATTTTTTAGACTTTGAAAGCCTTCTAGTCTCTGTCACAACTCTGCCATCAAAGCATAACTGCAGCCATAGATTAAGACATAAATAAATGAATAAAGCTGGGTTCCTATAAAACTTTATTTGCAAAAACAAGAGTGTTAGACGTAGTGATATTTGCACAACTCTGTGAATTTACTAAAACCCATCAAGCTGTCTGGGTCAATTATGTGGTATGTGAATTACATCTCAATAAAGCCATTAAAAAAAAAAAGACAGTAGGCCAAATTTGGCCTATGGGTTATAGTTTGCTGATCCCTGCTCTGAACATATGGTCTGTAGGAAAAATTCAGCTGTTGCCTGTTTTTTGCAATGAACTTTTACTGAAACACAGCCATGCTCATGCTCATATTGTCTCTGGTGTTTTCATGCCACAATGGCAGAGCTTAGTAGATGTGACAGACCTGTAGGGCCCATAAAACAAAAGTGGTTGACCTCTGCCACAGAGCAGTGCTGACCAATACAGTTTTCTATGATATCAGAAATGTTCTTTAGTTGCACAATCTTCATTTGGTAGCCATTGATCTGTCTAGCTATTGAACACTTGAAATGCAACTTTTGCAACTGAATAACTAAAGGTTTAATTTTAATTACCTGTGATTCACTAAAATTTAAATAGCCACTCTAGTCAACCTACTCTAGACCCACTCTAAAAAAGCCTAAAACTGAGTCCTAGTAAGATCATTGTGGGAGATAGTTTGGAGATTGAGTCCCTTAAGTTAGTGGGATTTGCGAAATGCTTTTTCCTTATTTGTAACAAGAAATCATAAAACCAAACATACACATGTTCAAGGTGATCAGATAGTTGAATTGCGTGTTGAAACAAGAATCGACATTTTTCAGAGGAAGATAGTAGAATCCAGAGTCTCTACAATGTATTACCGACGATGTCCAGTATTCAATTAAAAACCCACTAGACTTTCAAAGAAACAGAAAAATGTGATTGACAGTCAAGGGAAAAAGCACTCAATAGAAATGGAGATGGCCCAGGTGTTGGATTTAGCAGCAAAAGATTTTAAATCAGTTATTATAAAAATGGCCAAAGAATTAAAGGAAGAAGTTCAAAGAATTAAAGAAAGATATATATTTAATGAATGAGCAACTGTGAAATAGCACTAGAGAAATGGAAAGCATTAAAAAAGAATATAGTAACCTGAAATTAAAAGTTCACTGAATGGTCTTATTAGAGATGATAAAGGAAAAAGTTGGTAAACTTGAAGACAGGTCAGTAAAAGTTATCTAATCTGATAAACAGAAAAATAATTGAAGAAAAGTGATCAAAGCCTCAGGGACCTGTAGGACGATATTAAATGGTCTAACTTACATGCAATAGGGGCTGTAAAAGGAAAAGAGAGTAAGAATGCAGGAAAAAGATATTTGAAAAAAATAACAGCCCCAAACTTCCCAACAGTTGATGAAAAACACTAAACTTTTGAGTTTAAGAAACTGAGTGAATCCCAAGCAGGAAACACAGAAAGAGAACCACATCTAGGCACATCATAGTGAAATTGCTGAAAACCAAAAATGAATAGAAAAGACAGAAATCAGCCAAAAAGAAAAGATATATTATATATGGGAAAATGAAAGTTAAAAATAATTTCTGACTTACTAGAAATAATGGGGACCAAGGAATAACACCTTTAAAATGCTGAAGGAAAAATCAGAACCCTGTCAACCTAGTATTCTACATTCAGTGAAAATAGACTTTAAAATGAGGGTGAAATAAAGACTCTTTGAGATACACAAAAGCTAAGAGAAGTTGTTACAAGCAGGACTGCACTATAGAAAGTGCTCACAGGAGTTTTTTGGGCCTAAAGGAAGTGGTAGCAGATGAAAACTTGAATCTACTGTAAGGAAATGATAATTACCAGAAATCATGCTGCAAAGCATTTGATAAAAGGGAGTCTGATGAGAAGGAAAACATTTCTATGCTCATGATTGTAATTTAATTTCTTGTTTGGAACTGTCTGTTAATCTTCTTTTAACTTCTTAAATGAGATGTTTAACTCATTAACTTTTAGCCTTTCTTCTTCCTTAATATAAATATTTAAAATGATACATTTCCCTCTAAATAATACTTCAGTTATATCTTACTTATATGTTTTAGGGCAAGGGAGACGGATTATTTTACTGTATACCTTGTTGATCTGAAAAATATTTAATGACATAGGGATATATTCATAATAATACATTGGTAAATAGAAAACAAATAACAACAAAGTCTGAACAACTTGATTCTAATTATTCCAAAAAGGATATGCATATTCATTTGCATTGCATATGCATAGGAAAAGGACAAGAAAGAAATAAACTAAAGTATATACAGCAATTAACTTAGGGTAGTCATTTTTAGTTGTCTTCCTACCTTTCTATATTTCTATAATGTATATGGGTTTTTTTTATAATTAGAAAATAATTACAAGAAAGAAAAACCAACCAATACTTACATAACTGACAATTTAACGTGAGAAACTTTGCTAGGGGAGGAAAACAGTCTGCTCATGTTGTCGTGAATAAGTATTATTGGATTTCTTGTTAGTATCTCAACCTCATGGAGGTGAACATACACAAGGACATACCAAATATGCCCCTGACACACTTGCCTCCTTGTCATGTGGCTAAGAGCTGGCCTGGGGATAGCTCTGTAATCTCTTGTGCCTCCTTGCTGTGCAACATGCAGTCTCAATCTTCTGTCAGTCAAAGGCAAGATGTGGTGAGACAAGATCTAGAGTCTATGACTAGCATTCAAGATTGGGTTCTTAAAAGAGCAACCAAAAAATGCTCCAGGAACCTGAATGTCTCGCATAACATATACACAAATCTGGTGAAATTTTCCTATTGTCATGTTTTCCTTTTGAGCTAGGTTTGCTCTATTCCCAGCTGGGCTTTCTGCCAGAAAGAATGCAAAGGAAATAGTTTTTCTGAGAACGCTCTGATGACACTGGAAAAGCTTTTACTCATTCATCCATTCACAGTTGACTTAGAAAATATGTCTTCTTACTTTCAGAAGAGACAATGGTGCCAAATTCTTCTATGAAGTTCCAAGATGAGAAATTATGTATCACTAGAAATAGTGAGATAACATTGAAACATGAGATCTTCTATCAGTGTGGGTCTGAGTTCAACCATCCATCCATCCATCCATCCAATCTAATGGATATTTGTATAGAGATAATTATGCCTCAGGCATAATATGAGATGCTACAGGGAAGAGAATAAGAGATAATCCTTGCCCTTGAAACCTCATGAGCGGACAAAGAGATGCATTTACAGAACTAATTATAATGCAATTAGGACTAAGTGTTAGTGTTTGTTTATCATCAGTATATGAAATGTTGAGGAGGAGATAATACAAGAATGCAAGTCATTTCTCCTGCCTTTAAGTGACTGATAATCTCACTGGGGATATAGAAGAACGTAAACCCAATAAACAAATCCTGGTGGTATTCCCATGAGTGACCTTGGATTCAGAGTTCAAGGAGAACAAATGAAGACAAGAGCCCTTCCTGGCCCACAGCTGTGCTTCCCACAGTCCTCGGATGGCAGCAATGGTATGTCTCTGGAAACACACATCTCCTCTGTGTGTGGGCAGGTCTGCTGGCAGATGCTTTTACAAGCTGTTTTCATCAGCCCTTCGCCCGCTCAACTGAAATTCCCAGTCCTCCAGAGACCCATTGCTTAACCGGGGTAGAGCTGTAATTCCATGTATGCTTGACAAGCCTGGCATTTAAAGCAATAACAACAGCAGTGCGGATGCCCTGACCATCCCAGGAGCCCATTCGCTAGACCAGCTCTGCCCACCTCTGGAACTTTCCTCAGTGGTGGAAATGCACCGCCTGATACTGTGGCCACTAGCCAATGCAGTCAGTGAGTACTTGAGATGTGGCTGAAGACTTGAAGAATGAATAATGGGATTTTTAATTTTACTTAATTTTAAGACATTTGATTCAAATTCAAATACCTTAATTTTAATGAATTCAGATTTAAACCATGGCTACTGTATTCAACAGCAGGGTTCTACATATTGAGGCTGAAGGACATGGTGAGGTAGAGTTTTCCTTGAATTCACAGGTGGGTGCCCTGGTAATTCACAGAATCACTTAGCTACCAAAATGGGTAAAACCAGACCTTGGCTTTCAATAGTCAGGGGGGCCTATGCCGCTCCTACTCCCAACCTCAATCTAGTGGTTTCTGAAATTTTTAGTTTGATGGAACAAAGAGCTCACAAGAACACTTAACCTGACTTCCATTAACCTGAAGGCTAAACCCCTGTCCTCTACCTTGGCCACTTCAACACTTTTCTTTAGAGTGAATGGAAAGATAAGGACGCACCAATAAAACCTGGGATGGGGCCTAAGAATCTGAATTATTTAAACTAGGTCTAGGTAATTCTCCTGAGCTGCCAGGTTGGGAAACCATGTTGTTTTAGACCTGAAACAGAAATACAGTATATAACTCCTCATAATGGGAGCATTTATTCACAGGACAAGTATGTGTTGAGCATTTGATATGAGACAGGCATTCGTGTGAGTTAGGGATATAGCGGTGAACAAGACAGACAAGATCATTGTCACAAGGTCTAGTGCAAAGAGACAGAAAATAAACCATAAATACAATAAATAAAAAGATAAGATCAGGTGTAGAGTGTTACATGGAGGAAGAAAAAAATTGTGGTGAGATAGAGACAGACTGGGTTTGGAGGCTACTTTAAGCTATGTGGTCAGGGAAGTCCTCTCATAGGAGATGACACTGTAGCCAAGACTTGAATGGTGCTGAGGTTGTTAACAAGGTTAATTGTGCTGAGGTCTAGGAGAAAAGCATTCTGGGCTGAAGGAAGCACAGGTACAAAGACCCTGAAGCAGGAGCAAGCCAAGGACACCTACTGGCTAGAGGATGGCCAGCGTGACAGAGCAGCACAGTGAACAAGGAGAGCATGGAGGCAGGAGGGACAGGGGCAGATCATGTAGGGTCTCATAGGAGTGCCAAGTTGCCTAAATCTTATTCTGTAATGTGAGATTACAAGCCATTAGCAAGATTTATGCAATGGAGTGGTATGGCAGATTTACACATTTAAGAGGTTATTTTGTCTGTTGGATTGGGAATGCATCATGGCTGGGCAAGTGTGGAAACCCAGGATAGGAATTCTTGCTATGGCCCAGGCAGGAGGTGACAATGGCTTGGATCAGGGCTATGGCAGTGGAGATGGTGAGATATAATTAGATTCGGGGTATATTCTGAACTTAGAGCCAATAGGACTGGTTCATTGAATGTAGGGTATGATAGAAAAAGAGAAGTCTATAGCTTCTGGAAGTTTCCATAAGATGGAGCAGAGAATTGATCTCTGGATGCACATGGAGATCAGTGGCGCCATGTCAATAGAGCTGAGGTAGAGTTGGGAGAGACTGGAAAGTGAGGAAATAAAGACGGTAATAACCTACAATTTTTCACAAGTTCTGCTGTGAAGGGAAGCAGAGAGATGGGCCATAGCTGGAGGGGAATATCAGGTCAAGATGAAGTTTTTGCTTTGTTTTTGTTTGTATGATGGGAGCCGTTTGAAGTCGGATGTATTTGTCCATGGGGATGATGCAGGAGTTAGAAAGATGTTGATGATGCAGACATTCTCACTATCCTATGAGAAATCAGTGAGTGGCCACCCTGAGACTCCTTACAGACCACTGCTTGTCTATGAGTCACACTAGGAGAACTGCTCCTGTGGGCACTCCTGAGTTTCTTGTATGAGAACAATAGCTTTTACTTAGATTGGACAAAGGGAATGTGGCTGCTGACAACTTGACATCATGGTCTTTTAACAACTCTTGGGCCCTGATATCATCAGTTGGCATAAATCTTACCACCCAGGGAGACCTGCTGCTCATGATCCGGCCCCTGGAGGAGTGGAAGGCGCTGGGTGACTCACCAAGCCTGGCGTTTGCTGGAGCGAGAGCCAGACATGGCACAGCCCCTGTGGACTTCCATCTGAGACTGAAGCCTAGCGCCCCCACCCCCACCCCAGGATAACTCGGACAGGGATGGGCTTTGGCATCATTGACCCACCCAGAGGGAGGTTGGCTTCCTTTCACCTTCATCTTGTTTTTTTTTTTTTTCACAATAATTCTTCCCTTTCAGACAATAGAACATTTCAATCAGAATGTACAAAATGGTAGAAAGAGCATGCTCTGGAAGGGTGCATCTGGCCTCCCTGTGTTCTAACCAGACATGGGCTTTTGATGCGGCATGATTGGTTGTGTGACCCTGAGCAAGTTATTTCACCTCTCTGGGCTCAAGTTTTCTCATCTTTAAAATGAGGGTTTCATTTACAGGGCTGCTGTGAGAATTCGATGATCCAATGCATGTAAGGTGCTAATACATACAGTTGTGGGCATGGGTAGGCACTCCATATGTATTAGCTATTATGGGTATTATTTGATAAATCAAGAACCACTAAGATATTAGAGGGATTCTGAGCAGAACTCCCTAAGGCGCTTATGCATGAAAAACAGGTGGAGCAAAGAGTCAATGCTCAACCCAAAGAAATTAATATCCAATCCTGACCTTCCAACCCCTGTGCCCTTTGGGGTGACCTCTCAGGCAGGTCCCTCTAAATTATGACAAAATCTATTCTACTTGAACACAAAGTCATCCTTGGCTCCAAATTCCTGTGTACGTTTCATGTGACATTTGGCAAAACCCTACTTGTCCTTGTGCCCGTCAAGGGGCCAAGGGGTGATCTAGAAAGTTCAGTTTCTCTGTGTCTCGCAGGGCCACAGAGAGTGGATCTAGATTCTTCTGGAAGTCTCTCTTGCTGTGAGAATTGGGCTCCTTCCCAGCAGTCAGGAGCCTCATTCAGATGTTTGTATCAGCAGGACAACCACTCACACCCAGATCTAAGGAGTCTTGCTTGGTTCCTTTGCACACAAAAGTTAGGTGTATCTCCCAGGACACATATCAGAGACAACATAACTAATTAACATAATTTGACTTTGTTTGGTCCTTGATTTTTTTCCCACAAGTGCTTCTTTAGCCATCTTGGCTAACGAACAGCTGAGATGAATGACTTGCAACGTAGTAAATAGCATTTTCACAAACACTTGTGAGCAAGTTTGAGGAGATACAAAGGTAAGTCATAGATTATGGATTATACTCAGGTATACTAGTTCCCTAGGGCAACCACAACAAATTACCACAAACTTGGTGCTTAAAACAATGGAAATTTATTCTCTTACAGTTCTGAAGGCCAGAAATCTGAAATCAAGGTATCAGCCAAGCCTTTGCCATGGGTTACTTTCGCTTCTGGTGGCTTCTGGTGGCCCTTGGCTTGTGGCTGTATAACTGATTTCTGCCTCCATCTTCACATGGTCTTCTTCTCTCTGTGTCTCTCTCTGTCCAAATCTCTTCCTCCTTTCTCTAATGAAAACATCAGGCTCTATAGCCCACCCTAAATCCAGCATGATCTCATCTTGAGATCTTTAACTAGTTATACCTGCAAAGAGCTTATTTCCAAATAAGGTAACCTATTCTAAGGTTCTGGGTAGACATAAATTTGGGGGGACACTATTCAACCCCATACATCAGGGAACACGTACTTTAGTAAGAATGAGAAGACAAAGTCATTAAGTAAAATAAATGGTAGAATCTCAGTTCCTTGAGAGACTTGTGATGAGTTATGGTATACAAAGGAAGAGATGCTCTCATTAATCAGATCTGGGGGAAATGGGTAGATAAGATAATTTGAGAGATAGATCTTTTAAGGATGAGAACTGTTTAATAAGGCAGAGCATCCCTGGAAAAGGAAAAAACCTGAGTACAAAAACAGAGAGAGACTAGCAGGGCTGATCTGGGATCTTAGGATTCTATTCCTGTATTATTTTGAAGAATAAGCATTGGCATGTGACCATGCACCTTGATGACAAATGTCTGGCACACACTTTGCACACATCAGAGAACTGGCTAATATTCGTTAACTGATAGCATGGGGAAACTTAACTCTGCCTGTCCAATTCATATCCTTGAATTGCTAAATTAGCCTTTGTGATCATACATATTATCCTTCGCCAAGAGGCACTAAATAATACAATCAATGTAATGATGACAAACATTAATTCTAATAAACAGCTAATTAAAGTTGAGTCTAGAAGGGTAACATGGCCCTAAATGCTATTAATAAATTGGCTAATTGTTTTCCCTATTTCTGGAACAATTTCATTGTCCTTTTATGCAACAAATTGAGCTCTTCCAATGTGCAAGGCACCGACCAGGGAAAACAGTAATGGATAGCCCAATACAGCCCCTGCTCTGCCCAGTTCAGAGGTGAATGTGCAACCCCACATGCCCACGTGCCACCTGCTAGTGATTGCAATACGAAGTCACATTTTTTTTCATACCCAAATTGCAATGACTCTGGGTTCCCATCTGCCAACGTAGCAAGGATTTCCTCCAGCAAATGTTCCTGAACAGCCCCAAGGCTGCCTACCCTGGTCTGTGAGTTGGTCATACTTGCCCTTTGCTTACTGCCAACTCAAAAGGACAGAAATTCAGCCTGGCTCTCTTACACTGACTCCTACACCACTGCTTTTAGACTGTTCCACCAAGTGGGCTCTCTGTCCTTTGGTGCAGAAGGAACCTGGGGTATTTGCTGGCCTAGGTTGTCCCCTGCTGGCCCACACATGGTCCAGTCTCATTTAGCATTGAGGTCCCAGTGGGTTAAGGTTCTACCTATTTACTCAGTGGTTTGATTTTGTGGCTGCCCAAACTGAGGCCTGATCTCCTTCAGCTGTGCCTGCCCCTTCTGGACTCAGCTGCTGTTTCTCAGCTATCATTTCCCAGGTGTTTTCCACAAAATAGCATTAGATTGATCAATATGTCAGAATTTTATAGAATCACAGGATACTTTACCTTCAAGGGATTTCACTAACCACCTGCTCCAACTTCTTCATTTTACAGAAGTTAAAAGGTTTTTCCCAAGGCCCTACATGTAACAACTTAATTGTATTGATACCTAATTTTGTTATCGATCTGTTGTCTTGGTTCGCTAGGGCAGCCCTAACAAAGCACTGCAGACTGGTTGGCTTAAACAACAGAAATGTATTGTCTCGCAGTTCTGGACGCTGGAAGTCTGAGATCAAGGGGTTGGCAGTGTTGCTTCCTCCTGAGGATGTGAGGGAAAATCTGTTCCAGTCTTCCCTCCCCTGGCTTCTGGTGGTTTGTGGGCAATCTTTGGGGTTCCTCCCATCCCAATACTAACCAGGCCCGACCCTGCTTAGCTTCTGCTGATCAGGCACATTCAGGGTGGTATGGCCATCTTTGGTGTTCCTTCGCTAATAGATCAAGCGAAGGAACTTGATGGCTGCTTTCATCTTCACTTGACATTCTCCCCATGTGTGTGTCCATGTTCAGATTCCCTCTTTTTATAAAGACACTAGTCATATCAATTTAGGGGCCCACCCTACTCTACCATCCAGTAAGTTAAGACCTCATCTTAACTAATTACATCTGTAATGACCCAATTTCCAGACAAGGTCACATTCTGAAGTTAGGACTTTAACCTGTGAATTCTGGAATGACACAATTCAACCCATAACATCTGTCCTCACTCAGCTTGAAGGGTGGGGTGGGATGGGGGCCACGTCTCTGTATGTAACTGGAGTTTGTCAAGACAGAAAGGTCATGAGCTCACAGAAGCAGGCACAACTGTTTTGGGACAGAGGTGATCTGTGTTTACCTTAAAACACGGCGACCTTAAAAATAAACTCCATCTTCTTTCTGTCTTTTAAACTACGTTGCATCAAACATGTTTGATGTACACTCGGCAGTATTGATGCTTCCAAGGAAATACAGGGTGTCTAAGCACGGCGGGCACAGTCAGAACCTTGCCTCGCTCTAATATTCCAGCCCTGCACACAGAGCTTCCCACAGAAGCCATTGACATTTATTTAGAGGCTAATTGTGCTGCAGTTTGTGACATGAAATGGAAAAAGACCAGTTCACATTGCAATCCGTCTTGGAATGAAGTGGCTCCTGTGGCGTCAGAAGAAAATTGTTCCATTAAGTCAAAGGCAAACCTCAATTCGGAGGATAGAAAGGCCGGAGCCTTGAGCTAAGGGTCTCTGTGTTACAGAACCATGGATGCAATTTAGGAGCATCATGACACGCAGCTCCTGCCACCAATAAAACTTCTTTATGCTCTCCCAGCTTCCCATAACCGATAATTCTCCATTGCACACAAGCGTTTTAACCACAGCAACATTCTGCTCTCCTCTTCTGCAAAAGCTGGGACTCCTCTTCTGGCATTCGGGGCTGTTCCCCTCCTCTAAACTGCAATGACGTTTAAAATCTGGAGCCCTCAGTCAACACCCAACAAGACATCTCGCAGGACACCTGTTTTTCTGTACACATATATCTGATTTCTCCCTGGAACGTGTTATTATAGAAATGCCAGATCTTGGGCTCCACTCTAGACTTACTGAATGAGATTCTGCACTTAACAAGATGCCCTGTGAGTGGAATGAACATACACTGAATTATGGAAGTGCTGCCCCATGGTCTCTGTCTCAGAGCTAGGGCCAAGTTCAAGGCCTCAAGAGCTAATTGTCAAACCGGTGAATGACTCCCTCTCATCTCTCAGGGGCTTACTCTGTCTTCCTGTGGCTGACCACTATTAGTGACCATAGAATGCAAACTGCTATTAACAGATTAATTATTAATATCTCCGGACCCACTCAGTTCTCTGAAAAACAATCAATAGTGAGCCGTGACAAATAGGATGGCAAATCCGAATTTCTGAATCAAACATAAATGCTTTCTTGATTTTCTGTGGTTTGCGATTCCCTGTCATTATTCTAACAATTCTAATAGGATTATCATTGTTATCAATTAATTCAAACTTTGATCATTTTTAAATTGAAGATCAGGAATGTTACTCCTGAAAGGGAACTTAGGATTCATTGAGATCAATCTCCTCACTTGACAGATGAGGAAACTGAGTCATCGTCTAGTCACAGCTTCGGTGGACAAGTTCGCCAATCCTGGAAGTGTCAGGAAAGGACAAGAACCTATAATTTGGTCTCCAGATGTGTGCATTTTCTATACACTGTACTGATTCGTGTTACATTGTGCTGGTTAGTAGATTGTGCAGGGTTTTTGGGCTGGTAACTTCTCCACTTCTACCCAAACTTAGAAGATTGGAGAATGAATGAACATTTTTGGAAGGAAGGAGTGGCTTCTGGTATACCCTACCCTCTCAAGTCTTCTCAGAGCTCACTGGTGCAGACTGGGGAGGAGAGCTCCCCAAATGAGAGTTCTCATTATTGTTTCATCATCATTATTAATATAATCACTACTTAAGGTGTCTGCAACCCACACCAGGTACGAGGCACCTGTGCAAGGCGGTGAATTCTGTTTAGATATCCAGACATGCTGAGAGGCTCACTGTCTCCGCTTTTGCTCCATTCTTTGCAAAACAACCAGACTGCAAACATGACTTTGCCTCTCTGTCTTCTCTGTGTGTTTTTACGCCACCAAAGAACCATGAGCAGGAGAACCAATTCCCAGGCTCTAACTAGCTTGTTCATTGAACCGATTGAAGTCAAGATTGTTAACCAGAGGTAAGGACTGTGGAGTCTTCCTGAGTGTGACCAACCTTGGCACATTGCCCACTCTCAGACCACAGCTGCGCAGGAGCAATCACAGCCTTGTTGTCCACCAGCCCCACACGCCAGCCTCGTCACACACTAAACACCTGCACGTGTCCAGCTTTGGTGACACTTTCTGCGTCTGCCATGAATGCCCACCACTAGCTCTTTCTCTTGATACACATCTGAGGCCAGAGGCTGAATCATTCTTATCCCAGTGAGATCAAGTTAAAATATACATCAGGGGCAGAGAAGAAATCATAAACTCGGCAGCATGAGAAGCAGGCGAAAGGCAGAAAGGAGCGTTTCAAGGCTGACCTAGAGATGGCCCAGGAATACCTATGTAATATTTATATTATATGTTGAAATAAACATATGTTTAATATATACTATATATTTACATTTATTTAAATAAATAAAAGTAGGTATGTAGAATACAGATTAGCTGGAGCTCATACACACACATATCTCATACATATGTGTATATATCTCATATCTCATACATACTTCATATGTATAGATGGCATACATACATAAATAACCTGCATGTGCCGATATGTACGCATAATGTCTGTTGCCGTGGGTCTAATGTGCTCTCACTCCCTATGGATATTTTTCTTGAGCTGTGATTGCCTTTGCAACCCCACAGGCCTAGAGGGTTGAAGCAGAAGAGAATATTGACTGGGCGGGCGGGCAATCAATGTGATCTGTAGTGAGCGGTTCTGTCCATGAGGTGGTGGTGTTACTACAACTCATGCAGGAAGGGATGGGGTCAGGGCGCAGAGAGGTTCCGGTTGAACTGATGGTGGATGACAAAGCCAAGCACCTCCACAAACTCCACCCCCTCGTCTGACAGATGCTTAGCCACTGGCTGCCAGGGTGTAGGAGGTTTGCAAACAGAGCTTCTCAGCAGCTCCTAGACCAGCCTGACGGGAGGCTTGGAAGCAGCCCAGGGAAGGGGACACATGTGAAGCCATCAGCACACTTGAGTAGCATGGCCTTATGGCACCTGGACCCCCCTCCACACACTCTGGCCTGGAGGTGGTTTTCTTTGTGGCTCACTGATCACCGCAGGAAACATTCCAGCCAATGCACAAATGCTGGCACTGTGTCTCCTGGAGCCCAGCCTCCTGGACAAGACTCTTCTGCCCTTTCAACACACATCTGGAGGCTCCTGCTGGTTGCAGGCCATAGAGACAGGACCCAGGCCAATAAAACATCTCTGCATTCCCAAAACATTCCCAGATGCCTCTGTTTGCAGGCGCCTGCTGCAAACCGAAATAGATACTCCCTCTCAGCACGATCTTTAAAGAGAGTAGGGATGCTTTGAAAACAATTCCCTGCTGAAGCCTTCCCTGGTGCCAGTCTTGTTTCTAGTTTTCTGAAGTTACATTTCCACGTTAAAAAAAAAAAAAAGGTACCCTGTGTTTTCACCAGAAAGAAGGGAAAAGGAACCTTGGTTGGGCTTCTGTCTGCTGTGGGCACCTGATCTATCTTATTTACTTTCAGTTCATTTCGAGACCCTTTTTCTTTGGGGACTTTGCCAAGGGGAAGCTGAGCTCTGAAAAGTGTTGGGACTTACCTGAGGTCACACATGTGTCAGCCACAGAGTCAGCTGCAAACCAGACCTCTCCAGCTTCCTTTGCTCTATTGTTGGCTACCCAGATATTAAACCCCTGGCTTTCGAATGAAAAGCATAAACAACCATAGGATAACACCCCTTAACATCTGGGTGGCCCTTTACAATATGCAAAATGCCTTTGCATTGCCCGGGACCAGCCTGGACGAAATCTAGCACTGAAATCCATCTCTTCTGCTGTGGTTCTCTCCCCCGGCCCCTCTGCTCCAGCCCCAAGCTGTGGGTGTCCCTGGCTGAGCTGGCCCCTGCTCCCTGCTGCCAGGGTGGGCGGATTCACTGGAAGGCTGTTGACTGATTGATGGTGGGAGGCTGTTCCGAGGCCCCTGCCCTGGGGGGTTCCGGGGTCATAGATCCTGGGTGGGCCTGGGTGCTATATGAGAACACCTCAATGAAAGCAAATTTGGTCTGTCTCTTATTTTCCCTGGGGCCAGCCCTGACGGATGCAGGAGCAAAGTGCCAGTGATGAGGGACTTTTCAATATCGCCTGGCTTCCTTCCTCACCTGCCAACACAGGTGGTCTTTTGGCCAAAGCCCTTTAATTTGAGAATTAAACCTTATATGTAACTCCAAAGTTAAAATGGACCCAAGAGTGAATTTGATCTGCATTGAAGATGGACCAGAAATCTAGTAAGTTCTGGGGTACCCTGGTCTTGCTACATGTTAGTAATAGTAATGACGGACCCTCATTGAGTTCTTACTACAGATCAAGCTGTGTTCTAAGTGCTTCCTCACTCTGTCAGCTTCTTACTGCAACTCTATCAGGTACATACTATTTGTGCCCAGAAAAATGAGGCATAAAAGATGAGGTGATCCGCCTAGGATCCCACAGCTAGTAAATGGAGGAGTTGCAATTTGAATGTGAATAATCCACCATTCTGTACTGCCAAGATGGTCCCTGACCTCTCAAGGCCATGCTGGAGGTTTGCTATGAGCTCTGAAGGTCCTCTGAGTTCCTGGCATCTGGGGAAGCCTCTGTTTCGATCTGACCCTTGGGAGAAGCCCCAGGACAAACCAGCCTCTAAGGGTCACATGGGGTGAGGGTACTGTTGGTGGCAGCCCATCATGAGTCTCAGATCTCTGCTTATTTTCCCTCCTCTCTTCCTTCCTGCCTTGTCTGCTGTCCAGCTAATCAACTCCAACGAGGCTTATTGAGAGAAGGATGCTTGAGTACCCTAATCATTACTCCACACTGTGCTGGAGTTTTGTTTATTGTCATATCAGCAGCGGCAAGAATGGGGCAGCCTCCCTCTGAAGGGCCACATGGAAGCACAACCTTTATCTTGACTTTGGCCCCAAACTCAGACCCCAACCTACAGCCTATGGCAGGTAGACTGTATGGTCACCACCCCTGTCCCGGCACTGTGATCACGTGCTCATTTTTGTGCATTTGCCTTTCTGGCCCCAGCTTACAGGAAATGGGCTTAATTGAAGCTATAAAGTGAGTTTGTCAGGGACACAGAAGACACTCTACTGCCTACTCACTCTGATAGACACTGTCAATCTAATCAGAGCTTTAATTATTAAAGCTCTCTAAACACTTGGAACTGCAGGTCCCCGCGTCCCCGGGCAACATGCCTGCATGACACTGGATTAGGAAGCAGCAGGCTCATGGCCAGCTGTTCTTGTGGACCCCAAAATATGTTTGATCATGACTCTTCATGGTCACAAAATCCCACTGGTCCTGTCCCAAGCCTGATCTTGCTGACAGTGTTCTGAACAGGCTCGGGTCCTGGATACTAGTCCTGCCTCCGTGGTTCACTCTGGGGGTTTTGACCAATCCTTTTTCTTCTTGGTACCTCCATATTCCCACCTGTACTGCGTGGCTACAAATATTTGCTTAGGATCATTTTAGCAGCTGTGAAGTGTCCTGGGAACTTTGAATGAAAGACACTCTATTCCACCTTGTGAACCAAGTGATGACTCTGGCCCCGTGCACACGGCAGGGCTCTGCAGGAGACAGACTGGCCCTATTCATCCTTCATACAGTCCTAATTTTATTCCAGGGCCTCCCTGTGGGCCGAAGCAGCAGAGAACTGAGCAGCCTTAGCGCTTTCAAAGTACCCTTCTATTTGGTAGGGTTGCTTTTTTTTTCTTTTTACTATTGCATATTAACAGAGGTAAAACTACCATGCAAGGAAATGAACAATCATGAAAGAAGAAAGCCCTTCTCAAGGGAGATCTGCTTATTAGGCCATTGAAAGGTCAAGAAAGCCATTTTGCCGGAGACTAGGATTTATACTATTAGCGTATGGGGCACTTCTGGGGCCCACCCTGCATAAATATCGGGGTGCCATTTTTACATTTATTTTTACAGGCTTGTGCATCTTCTTTTAGGGCACCCATGGTTTAAGAGAGCAGAGCTGAGAATCAATAGTATAGTATGTCCAGGGCCTACTCAGGGTTAACATGAGTGTCTTTGTCCATTCAGGCTGCTATAGCAAACTACTATGGACTGGGTGACTTGGAAACAACAGAAATTTGCTTCTCACAGTCTGGGAGACTGGGAGTCCAAGATCAGGGGGCCAGCATAGTTAGGTTCTACAGAGGGCTCTCTTTCAGGTTGCAAACCTGCAGCCTCACGTGGTAGAAAAAGGGTGAGACAGCTCTCTGGAGTTCCTTTTATAAGAGCACTAATTCCATGACCTAATTACCTCCCATGGGTCCCTGCTTCCTAATACCATCACATTGGGAGTGAGGGTTTCAACATACGAATTTGAGGGGACACACACAATCTATTGCATCAAGGATATTTGCTTCTTCAAGATAGCGCCGTTGCTGCAACTCATAACGCTGCATCTGTCTCGAAGCTGCAGCAGCACTGTCTTAGAGCTCACATCTGCAGCCTCCCTCAATCCCCTCTATCAACCTCTGACCCCCTCCCCTCTTACTGAAAGATATTAGGTCTCTGCGTATGCCCTCCTGAATCCATTCAGCCTCCTTCTTTGAACTCCTCACTAACCCCAGAAGTCAGGCGTCCCATCAAGATATCATTTCTAGGCTGTGAACATCTAAGAAACTTGGTAGTCACTCCCTCCCTTAGGGTCCAAGTCTTCACTTAGTTGGATCTTCAGTTACCATGGTTTCCAGTTTTGGGTTTTTTTTCTTGGTATGCGGAGCATGGCTTCCCATTGCTCTCCAAAGGAAGTACAAATATTTAATGCAAATGTACTAGTCTGACATGGTCTAGTGTGTGTCTTCCTGTTTGACCTAATTTCCTCTCATATACCTCTTTGCTCATCAAGAGCAGCCACGCTGTTCTCGTTTCTGTCCTTCGGACTCATCCAAGTTCATTCCCACTTCAGGGGTTTGTACTCTTGCCGGTCTCTCTACTTAGCACACTCTGCCCACCAAAATTGCCATTCTGGCTTCTTATCATTCAGATCCTTATTTAAAGGTCATTTTCACAGAGCTTAATTCCTCGAACATTTTGTGTAAAATAGCCCTTCCCTCTCAGTCATTTACATATTGGAGAATTAATTATTTTCAGACTTTTAAAACCATTGACAATTATTGCTGTTCTATATGCATTGACATGGATGTTGTCTCTTTTCTTTCAACACTAGAAAACAGGTTCCATGAGCAGGGACATTGTCTGACGTCTTCTCTGCTGTGTCCCCAGCACTATGGAATGTATATGGTGCTTTGCAGTCTCTCTGTAAATATTTGTTGGATGACTAAAAGAATAAACGAACTAGAAATACTTGTTATGGAACTCCAAGGTGTTGCCAGTGAACTTCATCTTGCAAACCTCATAGTCTTTAGCTTTGATAACAAAGGTGTCATTCGGACCCCCTGCTGAACCAGTGGAAGGCCACAGTGCTGATCCTGGGCTGGCTTACAGTGTCCCTGTCACCTAGGCTGTGTGGGGGTTTGCCTGGGGCTGGTAGACCATGATACATCTAGGGTGAGCTAAGAAGCAACCTCCAAAACTCATCAGAGAGTCCAACCTGGCCACCACTCCTTGGAGAACAGACAGACCTTGCTATGAAGCGTAGGATTTAAAGTGGGGAAACCAGGCCAGAGTTAGAGCCCACAGGAATTCCCAGACCCATGGGAACTTTTACATATAACAGATTCTTTGTAGAAAGCCCCTATAGTTTTGGGTGAGCTGGTTAAGGAGCAGTGAGGGTCACCTGGTTTGGTCACACAATGCTCTACGATCCATCCCTTGAAGGGATGAGCTGGCTGCAGTTACACTTTGCCTTACAGGTGAGCGGCCGATGCCAGAGACTGACAGTGGCTATGGCTGGGGTGGGGAATGTTCACTGCAGATTAAGTCTTTCTTGTTGCTGAGTAGAGGATGGATTTAGAGGAGGAGAGGAGAAAACCACAGGAAGACTACTGAAGAGGTTATTCAACAGTCCAGAAAAGAGAGGACAAGAGCCAGTGACAGCAGAACAGAGGGTGACAAAGAGATTCATGCAAGAGGAATTACTGATGCAGAGTGGACAAAATTTAAATTAGATCAGATTGACCTGATGGAACGAGTATAAAAAGAAAGACACCGTGAAGACCAGGTAGAGGCTATCTACCGAGTGTCTTGATTAAGTTAAGGACAGTGACAGAAGAGGCAGATGGCAGGAGGAAAACGTGCTTCACCCCTGGACAGGCTGATTTGACAAGCTCATGGGCCTCCAGAGAGATATTTTTTCCCAAAAGTAGCTGGAAATACAGGCCAAGATCACAAGAGCCCCATGAGTCAGACAAATGGCTAGAAGAATGGAAAAAATTATATTATTTTAAGTAAAATGAGGCTCCTAAAAGTGACCAAGAATTTTAGTGGAGGGAGGCAAAACCAGGAGGACATTTTTAACTTGAATAAAACTAATAGTGATTGAGGTAAAGCTTGAGGCTGCAGGACAGTGTCTTATTCAAAGGCAGGGTTTGGGATTTACTTTTAAAAATTTATGATCTGATTTCAGAAATCAGCTGTCTTTCTGCTTTACAAAGAAAACTCAGGGGTGTCTTTTGTGGGTCAGAGGCCCAGGGGCCAAAATCCCAAAGGGCCAGACCAGAAAAATATAGTTCTTCCCCACAAAAAGGGGCAAGTGCTCGCATTCAATGCTGCTTTCGGCACCATCGCCGCCTGCGAAGAGCACTGTGTGTAGGTCATTCTGAAAATACCACACTAAAAAAAAAAAAAAAATCACATGTTATTAATAATAAACACGAAAGCAAAAACAAATTAAGGTCTCTCCTTACCTTCAAATGAAGAAAACCAAAAGAACATCAGGGATAAAAACAAGCGAGATGATACACAAAGATTGAAAACCAGATTACACCCTTGAGAGCACCTACATCAAACTAATGAAAGTGATTACTGACTCTGAGACACAGATCATAGAACAAAAGGAGCCCTAAAAGAGCCCCTGCCCCCTGCAAAAGAATAACAACTTAAAAATATGAGGGAAGAAAGTAATACTGCACAAGCCAATGTTACATCAGTGAGAGAATATTGATGAGGCAGCCTTGGGCCCTTCTTGCTGAGTTCTTATAATAAGCCCCAGGCCAGGGTTAAAAGTATCAAGCAAAGGGAATGATCTGGAGAGATGAGGCTACTAGTCAGGGCTGGTAACAAAGAGAGGGTCACGTGGGGTGAGGCCGATGGGACTCCGGGCAGGTCTTAGCTAAGAACCGCTGGGGAAGCAACCTCAGGTCTTAGAGCTTAAATCTGCAGCCTTCCTGAATCCTGGGGCTACGGGTGACTTCAGCTGCAGAGAAGAAGAGGGCTGCCGGACTGCCCAGCCTAGAGTCCCTGGTGCCAACTCTTCGATTAGTTCCTGCTTTCCAGTTACCTCCAGCTTCCCCTGGAAATCGGCATCTTCCTCTTGAAATACACAACAGAGAAAGGGCTCTAATATTGCTCATCTTGGAGGACCGCCAGGCAGTGTGGACCAGGAAAGACAGAAGGACATTCAATGGCCAAATCAATTTGAGAAATACTGGATACAAACACCTTCTTTGAATTTTTAGTGATCATTAATATAATAAAGGCTCTGCAAGTCCTACTGTTAAAGAAACCAGTTTAATCAACCCAATATTTCCCCAACAACCATGCCAAAAAGCTAGAGATCCACAAAACATGCTTTATGGATGCTATCTTAGAGTTATTATTCTGAACCATGACAATAATCACCAAATGTGATTTGACTGATATGATTAGCTGTGCCCATCCCTACTCAATTCCATATGTTTCTGCCTTAAAGTTAAGTTCAAGGGAATAACTTTCTCCAAGGCGAGTGTCTGATGCATTGTGTCTGGGCTAGAACTTCTGTGCATGCCCGTGAAGAGCTGCAATACTATCAGTCTATTTGTAGAGCATTCTGTGTGTTACAAAGCACTTTTATAGACATTCTATTATTTATCATCTCTCATTGCAATGTAACAGAGTTGTAGAAGGCTGAGCTGATTGTATTCTAGATGTGCAGCAAAACAAGTTTGGTTAATGGAGAGTTTATGTCAGTTGGTTCCAGTAAGCTGAAAATTTATATCAGCACTTTCTATAGCAGCTTCCACGGATCAACCGTACCTGCTGAGTGCTTCGGGGGTGTTTCTTCCACTGATCCCTTCCCAAGTTTAATTTCTAATTACTTGAATACCCCTAGGATGCTGGCTAAATAGGTTGATTTAGATTGGAAGACCTAAAACTTATTATTTTTTTAGCTCCTTGCTGGGTTATCTAATGACTATACCATTGCTAACAGGATCAAGCCTTTGCTTCCCTTCAAACATGGTCTCCCATCATTTCCCATAGGCACTGTGCGACCCGCCATTTCCTGAATAGGCCATCCTTCCTCCAGCCCCCGCCCTCAACATGCACACCCTGCATGCTGTCCCTGGCTGTCCTGCTTTTTTCTCTCTACCTGCAAAACTGTCCCCAGCTCCCCTAGACTGAACTAGCCCCCTCTTCTCCTGGGTCCTATGGCCCATTCTACCTTCCTACGGGCCTCCCGCAGTGCCTCATGCATGTAGAAGATGCTCAAGAAACATTCATTGTTAGACGACTCATTGAAGTACTGCCTTTTGCTGCAGTGTCTCTGGGTTTGATGTTGACACAGGAAAGCATGCCCAGGACCAATCACCAGCAGTCGATCAGGAGTGGTGGGGGGAGGCACCAGGACTGGTACTGGCCACCCGGAGTGGTAGGGACAGGCCAAGGCCCAGTGGGGGCCTAGTCTGACCTCTGGGGGTGGGATAGGGAGGGAGGAAGTATAGGTAAATTTTTTTAAAAAAATACTTCTAAAAGAGTGTAGATTAAATCAAGATAAGAAACAATGACCCAAGCGAAAGCACGGATTCGAAGTAAACCACACCAAATAGGAGAGGGAGGAAGAGACAAGGCAGAGAACCGTGCCTAGGTGCCACCTGCATGGCAGGCAGGCTCCTACGACACCTCCAGGGACTTGCGGGTGAGGAGCAGGTGGAAGTCACTGTCCACCTTTAGCCTCCATGGGACAGGCAGGGACTCACAGCTACCTTCTCCCAGAGGGGAAGGATAGGTATTAATAATAAAGGACTTGGTACTGGTTTTTTCATCTATTTTGTTGAAACATTTCCTCTTTATATTTAACCTTCTATTATTTGACTAAACTCTCGAAGAAGCGCTTAGTTCGTTCTGAGCTCTGTCTACCCTTGTTATCTTTGCTCCGAGTTCCTGAATTAAAGGGACTTAAACCAGATTTCTAGACATTGAGCTCAGCCAGGCAAACAGTCTCTAGTCATCCAGGCAAATGCCAAGTAAGCAGCAAATTGAGCAAGAAGCATGTCTTGTTTCCAAGATTATCCATATCATGGAGTCAGGACTAGTCATTATATGATGTTTGTTTGTTGAAGTTGCTTCACCATCTTGAGCCTGAAAGTCCAGCCACGGACAAAGGAGATCACAGACCACTGTGATTATAAGGGACTTCAGAGCTTAGTTCTTGCCCCCTCATTTCACAAGGTGGACATTGAGAGGCAGAGAAGCTGAATTCAAATATTTCTAACAGACTGGATAGAATTCGGTTGCTATTTCGGTTTAAGGTCCATTTAAACAGCCATCATTTTCTGATTTGTTCCTTTTTCGGAAGCAGGGTAGTAAATGTAAGGATGGGAACAGAAGTGAGAAAAGTGCCCAGAAGCCATGGACACAAAAGAAGAGTAATTGAGGAGAGACTGCCTGAGTTTATTTACTAATAGATAATTCCCCTCTGAACAGATCCTCTCGTAGAGGAAACACCATAAAATATTGATGCATGAATGGGTCTATTGAGTTGCCTGCTCCTTCTTAAAATGTACTAATGGACAGATGCAGCCATACAGTTACATATGGTAATTGCTAATCCAATAAACATTATTGCTCATCTACTCTGTTCTAAATCCAAGGGGATTAGAGTCAAAAGTAAGGATATAAATAGGTGTAATGCGAAGAGTAAACATTTATTGAGAGCTGCACTATTTTAGGCACTGGGTCAAGTATTAGCCCATTTAACCTTAATAGTAAGTACAGTTGTTTGCCCATTTTATAGGAAAGGAGACTGAGACTTAGGACAATGAAGTGACGTGCCCAAAGTCACACAGCTGACAGGTGGCAGTGCTGAGATTCTGACTCAGTTCAGCCTGAATTCCTAACCATTATGCTGTGGTGACTCCCGTGACACCACATCCCTGGAACTTGTCGTGGAGTCGGGGGAGCACACCTGAAGAAAGAGAGTCGGCACCATGTGATAAGGACCCCAAATGGGAAAAGAGAAAAATGAGATAAAGGATAGGAAGAAAGTTGTTAAAAGATACAAAATTACAGCCAGAGAGGAAGAATGAATTCTAGTATTTTATACCACCACGGGATGACCATAGTTCCCAATAATACGTAGTTTCAGATAGCTAGGAGGAGGATACTGAGTGTTCCCAATACAAAGAAATGATACATGTTTGAGATAATGGCTATGCTAATTGCCCTGATCTGATCACTATACATTATGAGTATTGAAACATCACTGTGTACCCCATGAATATGTACTATAATTATTTGCCAATTAAAAAACATAATTTTTTTTTAAAAAGGATTCCAAAGGGAAAGGGAAAGAAAGAATTCACAGGGAAGGGAGCACTAGAGCAGGTGCTTAAAGAACAAAGGAGGCGATGCTCATTTGTTCCCTAAGAGTGGTGCTGGGATAAACAGCTGAAGAAGAGCCACGTGGTGCTGGGATCAGGATCAGAGTAAGTGCATCCCACGGGCTAAGTCCAGCTGAATAGAGAGAAGAATCTAGACGCCATGAGGATGAGGAGTAGGATCGGCAGACCACAAGGTGGAAGTTGCTGTTGGCCATCAGAGCTCAGCTTCATGGAGGTTGGCTTCATGGTTGGATGGATGCTGCCCAGGGTGGGGATGTGGGCACTCAGAGCTTCCAAGAGCCAGGGAAATTACTGCGTCTTCTCTAAAACACAGACTGTCCTTCCATAGCCCCTGGCTCTACCCAGCCTCACCACTGGGAGATCAGCAATGCACCTGCAGTCAGGGATCTGCACGAAAGACAAGAGGCGCAGCAGAGAAAAGGCTGGTTCCACCCGTGATATTCACGTCCATGCCTCTAGCAAAGTCTGCTTTCTGTTCAGGGCCATGTGCTCACCTGGGTAAGTCGTCAAGTCTAAAAGACCAAAAATCACAGCTAATACAGGGACAGCTGAGTGGCTGGCTCCAGGGCCCTCGGTAATATTGGCTGGACTCCTTAGCGAGGCATTCCTTTCTCTCCTGCACTCCTGGATCTTCTGGGTTTCCATTTCCTGCTCTAATCTTCTCTAAACCTCCTTCTGCCTTTCTTACCCCACTCCCTTGCATCAGTCTCTGGGGGACCAGCCCCAGGGCTGGAAGCTCCAGCCCCGTAGGTGACAGGTTCGACTCTCCAGCCCTCTTTGGAAGAGCAGCGCCCCCTTGTGGCCACGGACTACCCACACCGGGATCCCCCGGAGAGCGGGGTTAACGCAGAGCCCCGGGGCTCCTCCCCAAAACCGCTGAAACCAACTCGCTGAGCGGGAAGCTGCGTTTTAAACAAGTCTTCCCGGTTGGTTTTTGCGCACTAAAGCTTGAGTCCCACTATTCTGGGGACAAAGACCCTGAAGACTTGCAGGTCTCTCATCTCTTTGTCTCCCCCATTAAACATTTTCTGCAAAATGGAGAGGCCGAGTTGAAGGCACAGGGACAATACCGGGCTTCTTTCCTTTTTGTCTCCTGTCTACACATGTGTCTCCTCTCCTGGACGCTGAGTCTCTGAGGATGGGACTCGTTCTACTCAGCTCTGAGTCCTCGGGGCTCAGGTGGCACCGGGGTCACTGCGGACGCTTGAAACATATTCGTGGCATGAATAAGTTGTAGATGAAGGGAGCCCCCCGCCCCTCCTTTTCACCTCCTCTTTCTCTTGGGGCCCGCTTGGCCTTGGGCACAAAGCACACATGTTCTAAGAAATGGTTAATGTTTAAAGGGAGAGAGGCAGGACTAGGCAGGAGAACGGCAGGTTGCTCAACGGACAAACAAATCCACCTTCTTCTGCTGTTTCCTGAGCCAACGAGAAGAGGCTGCCGGAAGCCAGTCAGACGGTCACTAACCCGGCAGTGGCTCAGACTAGCTGTCCCGCTCGCCAGACGCAGCAGTTGCACAACAGCGTCGCAGCAACCTGGGGCTATAAATAGTCTTTGCTAAGACGCCCCGCGCCGCGATCAAACAGGCCTGATGTTTAATTCGTTGCCCCTTCAAACAAGCGGAGAATTTTTTTTTTTTTGAGGTCTCACTTATAGAATCTAAGCCTGGGGCAGACTATTCTCCTGTGTCCTTTGAGTTCAGCCTGTTGTCTCCTTCTGTGACTCCATGGGGCTCTCCGTCCTTCTTACTGTCAATCAGTATGTCCCCCAGTCCCACTGCTGTAATGAGCATAATGAAGATAATGTAGTCATTCCTTAGTAGGTCTTCCTTTCCCCCCATTCCTAGCACCCCATCCTTGCCTAGTCTTTGATCTCTGTGTTTGGCCCACTTCAGGCTCGGCACCTTGGTGGATAGCTCAAACTCCCTCCAGTCTATAATGTTGAGTCTCCTGCACATTTGTTTTTCTTTTTTTCATGTTTTTTGCCTGTTCAGAGTCTTTCACTAGCTTTCCATTACTTACAACCGTGGTCTACAATTCTTTAATGCACACTGATCCTTAATGCATATATTTATGTACAAATGAAATGCATGTGCTACCACCAAGTCATATAAAGTATTAGAAGATCTTACTTTCATTGTTAATTTTCGACAAACAAAACTATAAACAAGAGCTCTAATATTTTCCCTGAGCCCCGTTGGATCATTTTGCATTATCCCCCAGTGGCTGTCATTGAGGATAGCATCGGATCATTTTATGGGGCTGCCAAAGCCTTCCAAGATCTGCTTCTAGCTCATTAATCCATCCCCTCAACCTTTCTTCGGGACTACTGTGGCCAGGCACTGGGCTGGGCTCCGTGGGTAACAGTAAGTGGTCACAGCCCCTGCAGATCAGGAACCCACAGACATAAACAGATAACTCTTGGAGAGTCACAGATATCATCATGAAAGTTTGCACAAGGCATTAAAAGAGAACATGAAAAGAAATAACTTGGTCTGGGAGAATCAGGAAAGGCTATTTGAGGACTATTTGGGTCTGGAAGGACAAGTAGTTCATCGGGTCACAAAAAGGAAAAAGGGCCTCCCAGGTGCAAAGAGCAGTGCAGCAAAGGCACAAAGGGGAAAAAAGAACAGGGTATGCTGGGGAAGGGACAAGCCATTCACAGAAGCTAGTGGTCCCTGGGAGAGAGTGACAGACGTGAGGATTGCAAAGGAAGGTTGAGGTCAAATCCAGAGGACCTCATCTGACATACCAGTAAGTCTGGATTTTATCCTGAAGTTTATGGGAGTCATGGATGTTGTGACAGATGCCATTCTTTCTTAAGTGTAATTTTACCTGTCCTCCCTGTAGGCATAACAGAATATGAAGCAGGACAAATAGAGTAACAGCATTCTTCTCAGTGTTCTATGAAGCCAATAGTCTGGGCTGCTCAGAAGGCTCCACCTCCAGGGCCTCAGCCTCAAGACAGCAGGACGCCCCTCCCCAAGTCCAAGGGCAAGGCCAAGAACCTCCAGTGTTAGGACTAATGCTACCAAGGACTCACACTCAATGACTGAGATTAGTGGTCGCTGGAAAAGCTTTTCAGGGATCACCAGAGGGTGGCTTTGGGATGAGATTGGGACAGATCTCTTGTACCTGATCAGGAACGAATCCACCCAAACTCTAGTAAAAGAACAAAGCTGTAAAATATAACACAGTGACAGATGCATGCCGTTTAACAAAATGAAAATCAGAGGGTAAGAATTTTTCATCTCTGTATCGCCCTAGTTCCGGGGTAGGAGACACCACCATCTATCTTCTCTTTTTAACACATTTTTATGAAGATACTGGTGTTTATACAGTGCTCCCAAAGAAGCCATTTATCTTTTTGGTTCATTAGCATGTCCAATTCCTCTTCTAAGAAGGCTTACCTCAAAAATCTGCTTCGAGGGGTTTTCACTCACTTCATCAACCTTTATTGTGTGCCTAGTGGTCACCAGGCACTGCTCTTGGCTAGGTTTTTATTTCTAAAGTATTTCCCTTGATAAGCAAAAATAGTGCAGATGATCACCGTCTTTATGATGGGGACTTTGGGTTGTTTCGCCCAGGAGGGATGCGAGACTAACCTTGAGCCGTCTGCACTTTCGCTCTGGTGACCAAGGCCAGACATCGACAAGATCCATGTTTGAGGTCTGGCCTGTGTCGAAACATGGGACCTTTCCTGTGCAGCATAGACCTTTCCCCTGTGCGGTGCTGAAATACAGCTCCCAGCTTTTAGCTTTATGGGTTAACAAATTGAAATAATCATGGAGAGAAAATGTTGTATTAAATTAGAAATGATAGCGATCTTGATCTGGAATGGGATAAGACTTAAAGAATATAAAAATGAAAGGAAAACTTGTAGGACTTGTAGGTGACCATCAGGCCACCGACAGCCCTGGGGCTGTGGCAGGGTGTCGTGGAAAACAGACTGGACTCCAAGTCAGAGACTGGGGTCCCAGAGTCAGCTCTGAGCACCAGCTGTCTTCTTGACGTCTTCACACATATTCCCCTCTGTCAAAAGAAGACACTAGGTAGTTGTTATCTAAGAACTTGATTTGAAACTGTTGCATTTATTTTATCATATGTCCACACTTGTCAACAAAAGCAAGATGAATTAGGCCAGTACTTCTTCTTGTATGGGTATATCTGAAATCTGACTGCTTTCATTATTCTAGTCTAGAGAAGTGTTACTGACCTGCCATTTTTCTTTGGAAATACTTTGCAAAGGAAAAGAATGAAATAAATATTCTGTGCTATCTGCTGAATGTTTATTTCATTCTGCAAGTAAGGAGGATAGAGGAATAGAAAAAGACAAGCAAAAGGAAAAAGGGACCTCATGGGTGACAGGAGAAACCAGAAACCATTGCCCATCTAATCAGGAAAGTTGACTTTAGTGTCTTGAGTACTTTGTTTAAATATTTTTTTAATCACAATTCCCCATTTGAAAATGACAGCGATAAAGCCAATTTATCTCATGAGGGTATTATGGGAGAAATAATGGCAATTTAAAAACACATTGTCAGTAAAGTACTGTTTGTGCACTAATTGTCACAGGTAACATGAATTGGTTCTTGCATGGGCAAGGGTGGCCCCCAAATAAAGGTCTTCTCCCTGTTGTCTCTGAGAAGGAGGGCAGGCAGGAGCTGTGCCCAGGCAGCTCTGGCTGGGTAGGTAAGATGTTCTGCTCGGGGTTTCATTTCCATGAGAGCCCAGTGAGCCTCTTAGGCGTGACAAACAGCTGAGTTGAGGCTGAAGGCTGGCCTTTGGTCTTAAGACTACTAAACAATTCAGAGCAGAAGCTCTAGCTTAGGCCAAGAAGAGTACAATCAATGGCAAAACAGTCTAGAAATACTTGAACTAAATGACCCATGGCCTGGGGTTCAAGTAATTTCACTAGTGTGATCCACAAGTCAGAAAAACCATGAATATGTATATTTAGTTATATTTATATATGGTCCATATATTATTTATTAATATTTATTTAGATTTGGATTTATCACAACCACTGACCCTACCTCCAGCCCCCACTTCTGATTTGTTTTAAGCAGAGGTTAGAAAACTACCATCCATGTGCCAAATCCAGCCTATGGCCTATTTGTTGTGGTCCATGAGTGGAGAATTATTTCTACATTTTTCAAGGGTTGTAAAAACACCACACACTCACACACACACACACACACACGCACACACACACACACACACACACACACTGAAGAATATGCAACAGAGACCTGACATTGTACAAAAAAGCCTAAAATAATTACTACCTGGCCCTTTGCATAAAAGTTGGCCAACCTTGGTCTTGAAGACGTAATGGCCTCTCGTGTATAACACAATTTATGATTGCTTTCTCATTTCATCCTTCCAGTCACCCTGGGAGAGAGGTAGGATGGTTGTCATGATGTCCATTTTAGAGGTGAGGAAACAAAAAGCCAGAACAGTTACATAACTACTCCAAGGTCATGTGCATGGTGGTAAGGCTGGAAATAGACCTGTGTTCTCCTGATCCCCACCTAGGACTCTTCTCAGGAGGTCACAGAGAGAATGACTGACCCAGCTCTTCCGCACAGGGACGGGGGGGAGGGGAGGCGAAGTGCATCCCAACTGATCTGAGGGCCCTGGGTCTGTCCACCCTTTCTTAGCAGGCAGTTCATTGGGGGAAAAGTCGCACAGAGGATTTGGAAATGCTAGCAATGTTTAACCAGCCTTGTTACAGACTTGGGCAAGTCAGGCGACAAAAGTTCACATTGCCCTGTGTGGATGTCTCAACTCTCCTGACTGTACTCCTCCCCCTGTCCCCACCTGTGCTTGTGCCGAGTGGCTGCTTCCCCCTGGGCTGTCGCATTCCCAGTTCAGAGTGCACCTCCTCACCCCTGCACTGGTGAGCACCCCAGGAGGGAATGAATGCCTACATTATCCGCCTGTGGCAGCGCCCTGGCCACAGAGCCCGGCAGGCTCCAGGCAGCTGGCGTGGGTTGCTCTGTCCTGACATAAACAGCCCCTGGGCTGAGTAGCAGCTTGTTCTCCTGCTGCCTCAGGCAAGATCTCACCAACCCTGAGGGCCCCAGCGCCCTGCCGCCCCAGGGCTGAAGAGGGGCTTTTGTGCCCATAATTCAGACCAGCTTCTGCCTAATCCCCTTGGCTGCTACCGGACACAGCCCTGAAATAAATACGTATGCGGGGTTGGTCTCTGAGTCACCCACAGGCAGGCGGGATTGGGGACTGCCAAGACCCAGGTCTGCCTGCCTGTCAGGGCTGAATTAGGAAGCTTTGATACCAGACATAGGAGGCTCCGCTGGGTGACGTCAGAGACTCTTCTAAGAATTTATCATTGCAAGTCCTCAAATATCTTCCTTCTGGCCTGCTATGGAGTGACCGGTTGCCACTCTTAGGCACAGGCATCTAAGAAGCAAATAGGTACAGCCATTACTAATGTCATTTTAGCCATTAAGTAATGTAGTCCTTACGAGCAGCAACCTGGCCCCTAGAGAGGAATAACGGAGAGGGGAAGAGGAGGAATACAGTCCAGTGTTGGTCACTGCAGTGGCGGGGACCCTGCTGGCCAAGCCATAGCCTGAGAGGGCCAAGAATCCAGGCAGCAGATGCTAAGGAAGGGGCTGAAGGGGCTGAGGGCACAGCACTGGAAGGTCTTGCTCGCTTTACAATTCCTCCTCATGGTTACTCTTTTCACGGTGGCTCCGGCACAAGGAAGCCTTCCCCACCCATTCTCACTGTCATCTTCCCTGTCACCCACCCCATCCTCTCACCTCCGCAGTCCCAGAGGCCCTTTTGCATGTATATCCTAGTTCCAAATCTGCAAATCTTATCTGAAAGAGCTTGTTTTGCAGGACTGGTTCATGCCTCGCACTTCTTACAGCCCTTATTTCTTTCTCCTTATTTCTTTCTACCTCGAACTCCAATTTTTGGAGACCTATCTTGCTTCCATCATTATACTATGAACAACTTGCCCGGGGAGGGGGGGGGGACCTGTCTGATTCAGCTGTAGCACCAAGCACAGTCCTTTGCCCAGGGGTGTGCATGACATCGACCCTTTCAGTATTTCCTCTTGTTTCTTCCAGCCAGATGCTAAGAGAAACTGTTAAAACCCAGGTACAGGCCAGCTGGGGGATTTAGAGCTGCTCTAAATCTAAGAGAGATCCTTTTCATCCCCAGGATTTAAAAAAAAAAAAAAATTAATGTTCAGGACACCAGGTTGCATCAGACACTAATAGTGATTTCCAAATTCCTTAGTAATCCACCCATCCAACACTTCTGCCAATGCAAACATTTCCAACCATGGGGGAAAAGAGCAAGGCTTCTTTTTCTTTCAAAGTCATTCGCATATAAAGATCAGTTAGGATGTAAAGAAAAGACAATTCTTACAAACGGCCTCCCTCTGTTTTAGTTCTGAAATCCCGTTTTTTCTTTCTCAATCATAAACTTTGTAGGTCCCTCGTTATACCTGCCAAGGAAAGCAAACTGCTGTGTCTGCCGATTTGCTGAATCATTGCTGCCTTCAACTCAGCAAACAGCAACGAAAAGCTGTTTTAATGAGATTTTCAAGTTCAGTGTGAAAATTGAAATTCACCCAACATCAAACCACCCAACCACCTGAGACTGTTGCACTGCAGTCAGTGCTCTTGTCACAATGACTCTGTTTCTGACCAGCCAGTTTCCGGTAGTGGGAAGAAAGGAGCAAGGCAGGGAGGATGAGAAGCAATTGGCTTGTCTTTGCTTGTCCTGGGGAAAATTAAATACATAATTTTGCAAAGGGCCCAGCCTAGGACTTGGCAAGGGATAGATGCTCGCTAAGTGCCGGTTGTCCTTTCTGCACTTCCCTTCTCTTAGATCTCACATGAGTAGGGTTCAGTGTGATGCTCAGTATTCTTCCATATGGATCTTGGGCTATGAATGCATTTATATCTCTGAGTAATTAAATAAGTGCATTCACCCACACACTAAAAGAAGGACGTGATGTGAGTGTGCCATAAATCAAGAGTTAGGATTAATCCATTGCTACACTCCTGAATTTGATTAAAAACAAAAATATAAATGAATCTATCTTGTATTGTTTCAGTCAATCACTTAAACCCCTGCTTGTGCTGTTTCTAGGAAATCAAAGATCTCTCACCCAAGGGCCTCCATTTCTCACTGAGAAAATATTCCTGTGTCTCAGGGCTGGCTAAGTCCAGAGATGCTATTGGTCAGTTCTGGTTTCAAGGCCAGGCACAGGGAGAACTGAAAATTCTTAGTAGCCAACTGCAGTCTCTGCATGTAGGTGTCACATGGCATTGCAGATGCAGCTTCCTGTGATAGAGTCCCTGGACGCTTGCCCACTCTGTGGCAATGCCCTGGGAGGCTGCCCAGGCCAAGTGGTGTCCTGCCTCTGAGCTCAGATATGCAGCCTCCAGCATCAGCCACATGATGTGCAGATACACTCTTCCCTCAAGTTCAGGGACCCTCCGGCAAGGGGTTGAAAGACACATGCCTATACAGCAGGCAGGTTATAAAAATAAGCAAAGTGGTCTACATTTAAGAAAAATCAGCATGAAGACTTTATTTTTTATTGAATTTTAATGTAAGCAGATTATATGCAAACATATGGAATATGGATTACATTTTATATGTATAAAATGCAAGTAGAGAACAAGAAATGTTTAATAATAAATAAAATTTTTTATTATTCATTTCTTCTTTGATACAAATCTGACATATTTTCTTCTGTATCAAAATATCTATGTCTCTTCTTCCATTTTGTGTTCTGAACACAGATAAAAGAGTTGCATCTTTAGAATTCTGGCACTTTAGAATTGTCATATTAAGGTTTCAGTACTATTCTGCCCTACAGTTCAATAACATCAATTTATAGTTCTTCCCTTAGCCTATGAAGATTAATTGAGGAAAGAAAACTTAACAGTGTTATTTCATTTTCATTAAGTTGGCAACACACTTTTTGGAGTCTAGTCTTCCAAGTGACAATTTTGAGAATGTAGTTCAGTCTGTCACTTTCATTTCTGGAAACTCATTGCAGTGCACTTAAGTGGGCCAGACTGTTCCCCATAAAAATGAGTTTCTTAGATGTGATTTCTTTAGAAATGAGTGTGTTGAATTGAATCTTATATTTCTTAACTGCAGTGTATAGGTATCTAACTCACAGATGCCCTTCAGAAGAAATATTCCAAACGTTGATTTCAGATGGCCCTGTCTTTGATGGGTTGGCATGGAGACTTTTCCTTGGATCATGGGAACAAGTCAATTGACTTCAATAATTCTAAAAACATTCCAATTATAAATCACCTCAACAGATCGCCCCAAAGTCCATAAAATATGGCAGAACATGGTGTTTTGTTTCAAGAGGGTCACATAAATCATTGTACTTTCAGCCATCCCCGGCACAGAAGCATATCCAGTGCTCAGTGTTAATTACAATGTCCCTGACATTTTCCATTTCTAACCTTTCAGCACTAAGCAGTTGCTGATGAATAACATAATTAATAGGCTCAAGTCCTGTGTCCTTACAAATGTCACTTTACTAAATTCCCTAATAAACCTGAAATGAACAATAACCAGGTCACAGATCACAGCCTATAATCATACCGTCTAATACTGACCAGTCGACTCTATGTTCAAACTATCAAGACTCTCCTAAAATAATTCGTTTCTTGATATTGTGTCTGTCATACTGGTATATCAAGAGATCTTCTAGCCCATGAATACTAATCAACTCCATGAATAAATATATTAACTTACCAGCCATAATAAGAAAACATGAGAAATTATTTAACTTTCTTACATAACATTGGCTATGGATTCTTATCCATGTCTTCAACACACTGAGCAGCAGGATTTCTGGTTGTTTCTGTTGGGGATACATCATGTCTGTTGCATTAGTAGACACTCTTGTATAAACCTACCATCTGTCACTGGTTTTGATGCCCAGGCAAAATTTTCCCTTAATGTAGAGTGGCATTTAACTACAGCGTCATTTAATGTATTCAAATTTTCTTGAAAAAACATTTTAAAATACTTGCCCTCTTTTTAGTTTGGTGCTTTTCATCATGCATATTTTTCATGCCGATCACAGTTATAACCATGTTTTGTTGTATAACTTATATTCTTTTGACATAGAAACACAACAACCTTCTTGAGGTATCTCTCGTTTTGGAAGAGTGGCAGATGGGAATGCAGTAGGTCTGGTGCGTGACATTAAACTAGGTAACTTAATTTCTGTGGGTCTTAAGTTCTGGGTTTCCTCTGTAAAAATGATGGCTGGTCACTGGATACCCTCTAAGGTCCTACGCATCCTAATAGTTAACAATTTTTTGACCCTAAGTCCTAATGAGTGCTGTGGCCCAGGTGCCTCTTCTATCCTAGAGGAAAGCTACCTGGAAGACTTTTTCCTAAGGTAAGTGGGTCTGTACTCCAAGCTACAATAGAGACTCACAGCAAAGCAGTAGTATTATTAATATTATCGATCCTAGCACTTCCTAATCTTAGATGGGGTCATCTGCAAAGCATTTCATTGCTTTTCACTTTGTGCCCACATTTATGTAAGATAAAGAAAGAGGAAGAATGGAGATAGGAAAAATGAAGTGGGAGGGGATCTAATGTTATGTACCTACTACAAGTCAGTTGTCTGCTAGTCCTTTTATATACAAGATCTAATTTAATCCTACCAATAAATCCATGCAGGAGGTAGTATTATCCTCACTTTACAGATAAGGAAAAGACGCTCAGAGAAGGAAAATATTCTGCAAAGATGACACAATTAGCAGCAGATCTAGGATTGGAGCAGTTTGGTTTGGCCCCAAAGCCCATGATGTACCCACTACATGCTGTGTGATTCTGGGTGTCAGTGCAGTCTTCCTTGCCGGTGGATTTTCCTGGGCTGTCCATGCCACACAAGAAAGCCCTATTCTCTTATGCCCCTAGGGCCTGGAAGTCATGGGTCAACCTTGAGTTGATCGTGCTGAATGAAAGGATGACTTTAATAGTGAAATGTCAGAAAAATTATTAACTCATAGTTTTTCAATAAGGGCTAAAATCAATCATACAAGATCTCTCTCTTTCTCTCTGCCCTGTCTGCTCTTTCTCTCCCTACACCTTGCAGGGACTCCGTTCTCACAACAGCTGAAAAGAGCCTAAACAGACAGAAAGAAAATGTAAATCTTTCTGTTTACATTCACCAGCTCACTGCCCTTTAGAATCTGTTTCTGTAGACACAAGGAGTTCCTGAGAAGCCCTTGGACTGACAGCAGGAGAAGCAAATGTCAGGCCTCAGTTTCCTGCCCCAAATCATATCTTCAGGGCAAGATCACCGACAAGATCTTTGACATTCCACAACCACTTCTGTTGTTATCTGCCTGCCAAGAAAAGAGAAAGCAGCAGATAGGAGAGTTCACAGTACCCTGCTAATTTGGCTACAGCCATAAACCATCCTTACTCCCTTAAATAAAAATCCTAAATACCTGATTCTCTCTGCCAACACACTTCTCTTCTGTTTCACCATGTTGACCCTTTTTCTGCTTGGGAAAAGTAAATTAAACTTCTTTTTGCTATCCTAATCTTTGCAGAAATTTTTCTCAAATCCGCCTGCACCAGCACTCCACCCTAACACATAAGGCCAAAAGAGGGCGACACAAGGCCAGCAGGCAGGGGCTGTGCGGAGGTCCAGTCAGAGACCCCAGTCCATGCCGGGTGAGTTGTAACAGGCAAGATCAGGAAGAGGCTGACAATGACCGGGTTGGGCAATGAGCCAGTTCAGGGCCCAAGACCTGAAGGTACTCAAGGGCTGCTGAAGCTCTTGCTCCAGCCTAAGAGCAGTGACTGCCAGAAGGGGATGGAACAACCAACAAAACAACTGGATTGGTTTTATACCACCTGACACCTCGAGCTGGTTGGTGCTGACCGAACATCAGTGGTTGGATATGGTAAGAGGTAACCTCTGCTGTCCTTGTCTCTCTCTCTCTTTCTCTTTCCTTCCTTTCTCCACTCCTCTTCCCCCAATGTTTATCATGAACATTGTGAAAAAAAAAAAAAAAGAAAGAAAAGGAAAGAAAAAGAAAAGAAATCAACAGAAGGAATTACAGTGAAAAACTACAGTCACCTACCCCATTCTTTTCCATGTGTAGCTCTGGAAACTCAAGGCAAATGCTTTCTGTTCTTCATCCTTTAAGCTACTTTCCCAACTCTAACTATTGTATGTGCTAGTTGTTAACTTACTCGTTTAAGATATTGTTCAGTCACTCATACCCACAGAAAGATAAGGATTTAAGTCACTTTATCCCCTTCTTCTCAATTTTTGACAATTATTTTTGTCCTACTATTTATTACCTTTGTACCTCTGAATAATAATGTAAACATCTATTTTTATGTTCTGTCGATTTTAGACAGTATTTCTTGATTTCCAAGTGAATTAGATGAAGTTCACATGTTGATGGAAATCCTTCCTGAGTCCACCAACTCTTCCTGCTCTGTGTGGAATTCTTCCCGTGTCCTTCTCATTTTCTGACAGCTGGAATTGGCTTTTACACGATTGAGGCTGATCATGTGTCGTTTTTTTTCCTACAGCCACATTTAGTCTTCTGTGTTCTATTATGCTGATTCTCAAGGTTGAAAACCAATAAACAGTATGTATGTTATTACAAATCTGAAATTATTGATCTACTTAGCAATTGTTCCCATAAATATCGAGGCAGGCCCTGAGCTAAGATTGTACAGTGGGTACCATGACGTAACAGAGGGAAGGGCCTGAGGAAAAAAAAAACATTTTCTGTCTCTTTAAAACTTCCCCCACTCTTTTTGGGAACCACAGCCTGGCCTGCCTCCCTGAGGCAAGTCAAGTCCTTTGTTAAAAGAGATAACTCCCAGGTAGTGCCAGCCCCCCAGGTGGGCCCAGGTGGGTGGCTGGTGAAGTTCTCAGGCTTTGTCTTTGACAGAGAAGGGCAGTTTAACCACAATAGCCTAGAACTGAGGGGCCCTCCCTTTAAAACCTCTGTATTTCTGCCTATGTTCAGGAAATTTGGATTTTGAACTGAGAAGGTCCGCCATGTTTCCTCCTTTGCCGGCAAAGTAATCTCCTTCCTCCTCCCCAAATCACTTGTCCTGGTTCTTCTGATTCAGCCTCTTGGACAAGTGCCAAGCTTTTGGTAGCAATGAAGCATGGGCTTGTGCTGTCTTTGTTACACTGCGTTAGTGTCTCAATACTATGCCATCGTTTTTTGGTGAGCCTTGATGACTATCGGGCTAGACTTTAGTGTGAGCAGAAAGAGGAGTCTGGCCAGGAAGCTCTTAACTGTCAAAGGGCAGGGGGGTTACACAGAGATCTAGAAGTCCTAATTCCCAGAAAGAATGTTCAATATCTGTAGAGAATGGAGCTCTGATTCTTGCCTGGGAGTTGGCTGCTAAGGCTCCAAACTCAGGGATGGGTGGGGAGAGGATGGGCCTCTACCACCTGACCAGTTCTTTTCTTCCTCAGACAATTTGAATCATCCCTTCTGCAATCCCACACCTCCACCTCCACCACCCTTCTGGACTATGGCTTCCATGATCTGATTATGCATCAGTTGGTTTCTATTCTCTTTACTTCCTCTGAAAGTGTATTGGGATCGCCCCTCCTGTGTCTCTTCCATTACCTTGACTATTATGAGTTTATTTCCATGTTTTTATTTTACTGAGGTCTCTGCAGGAAGGAGTAAACCACAGTCATACACATATTTTATTTCTTTCCTGGTTCTTTCCTGATTTAGTTGAGGTTTATCATAAAGAAAAATTTCAAGCAACCAAGAAAAATATACAAAGGAAAAGAAAACTCCGTAAAATCCTGTAACTCAGAGATCCCCACTGTTAACACATTGATGGAAATCCTACCTGGGTCTATCAACATTTCCTGCTCTGCCAGGAATTCCCAGAGTGGCTTTTCTGGTGCTTTTATCTCTGAGTCTTTACTCTTCTGGGAGCTGTTATGCCAAATGTGGGAATTCAAGTTAGAGGGCGCTCATCTCTTTCCAAGCTATGTTGCAGCCCCATCCAGGACTTTATCAAAAAAGGAAACAGTTTGGGTAAATAGTTTTAGCTAAGGTTAACCCTTCCTTCTCTACATTTCCTGCATCTTGTGATGGAATTGCATCTCCTAAGGCACCAGTCTGGGTCCCTTTGCAAAGAGACCCCCAGAGCAGATTCTTCTGGAGTCTTTTCTCTTTCTGGGTCAGAGTGTGAGAAGATGGGAAGTCAGACTTACTGGTTTATGAAATTCACATTTCACTGCTGGGTCAGCCTCCCAGGTAAGACATTGCCTTCTTTTACTGATGAACAGAACTTCTCACATGACTGTTCCTGGGGTAGAAGGGAGTGGTCAGGGGACAGAGTTGGTCTAGATGAGCGAAGGGTACTCAGGGACTACCTGTCCTCCCCACCCTTCTTCCCCTTAGGAACAAGCTCCTTTTTCTTTTTCCTATTTTGCTGCAGTTGTATTTGTTTATTTGCTTGTTTGGACAGGAATTAGAAAAGAGACAAGTTTGGCTCTATTCCAGTTGATTTCTGAGCCAGTAGAGTCAGCAGGAACTAACTTTGCCTTCGGGGTGGGGTGACCCACAGGACCGGAGATAGAGAACTCTCCAAAGGCGTGCACCTGGCAGACCCGGTGGCTCTGTCCATGCGAGGGGTTCGTGTGAAGGCATCAAATGACTCTGTGCTCTTCTGGGCCATCAGTCAACTTGCCAAGTCTAGGCTTGGCTTCCGACTTGGCCCAAGCTCCTGGCAGCAAAGAGGCTGGAGAGTGGGGCGGGCCCCTGTCTCTGAGCCACAGACGTTTTAAAGGAAGATCATCCTCACATTGCCTCTCTGAGGAGGACTTTGGAACTTTTTCTTACATTTTTATTCTTTTCTCCTTTACCTTCATGTGAGACATTTGCGACAAACTCTGCCCCCAAGATTCTGAGCCTCTGGGGCCCAGGCAGCGAGGGTGCAGAGAGAGGGCAGAAGGATTCTGCCCATGCATGGGTGACAGCGTGGAGATTGGAGCTCTGCAAGGCCAAGCCCCCCACTCCTGTGAACATTTGCCGACTGTCTCCAGGGTCAGAATCTCTCACTTTCTGGAACACACAGATAATCAGAGTACTCTTTGAGACTTTGATCAAATCACACTTTTGTTCGAGTTGTGGTCCTTGTGGAGACGGGCCATTTTGTGTTTACTTTGGAAGGGAATCCCTCTATGCAAAATGCACCTGTTCTGAGTTTGTTCTCCTGGCCAAAAATTTTGTTGCTATACCATGGCAATGAACCCTTTCCAGTATATTTTTTTAATGCATCAGTTGATTGAACTGAAATACAAAACATGGAGATATAGGTACATGAAGATAAACGTCACCTTGCCAAGCTACCCTAGTCAAGAAAAAACTAGCGATAAAACAAGGGCCCCTGTACAACTGCTCATCCTTCTAGACTCAACTCCTTTCCCTTATTCAGTGTAGGCTTCTTGGCCCTGCACTGTGAGGCAGGATCGAGCTTGCTGGCCTCTGTCTTACATAACATTTTTCTTATTACACCATTTTGCAACGTTTTGTTTATGTGTTTCTTCCCTGTTGGAATTTGAGCCCCTCAAGCATAGGAACTCTTATTATTTTTGTACTCTATTGTTGAGTATGGTGCCTTAAACATATAAGCTAAAAAAAAAGGATATTAAATGAACAAATGAATGAATGAATTAATGGCATGATTATAGACTTTTTCTTCCCAGTTCATATGTTAAAAACCTATTTTGCTTCCTTGAACCGTGTTCTTTAGTCCATCAGTAATAATAAAAACAAGTACTGTGTATTGCGCACTTACTATGTGCCAGGCACCATGCTATGTGCTTTGTGCACAGTTTCTCATTTAATCTGGGTCCCTCCCCTGAGTTCATGTATGCTGTTATGTTAGAGAATCTTGTATTTTTCCATTGTGCTTACTGCCACACGTATAAATGATTATTTACTCTGTCTTCTCTTGGATTGTAAGCCCCATGAGGATAGAAATGTTGTCTTTTCTTGTATGATGCTGACTCCTTCAGCATGTAGCCCATATAGTAAGTGCCATGTAGTACATACTAAATTCATCTTTGTGACCTTTATGAATTCTTACAAGTCCCTGTTCAGTTCTATACCAAGTATTCTTCAGTATAATTATTGCAATCCTAGATGTCTCTGTTCCTTTTGGATCCTCAGGCAGAACATAAAGGAAACTCACATATTCTCCTTGTGGTAGTTGAAAACATTGGTACCTCTGTTGTCACCATTGGGTTACTCTCTACCTGGAACCTTGGAAGAGACTCCTCCCCTGCTCTCCGATCATCTGTCTTTTTCGTCACCATTACCACCCCAGAGTTGCTGTTTCTACCAGCATGACACTGCTTCTAGGCATTGCCACTGCTACTTTCAGGATTCCTTGTGCCAACAGAAATGGAATGAAGTAGGCACATCCAGGTAGAACACTGGGCAGGGAAGAGTACCGTGCAGTAAGTGCTGCAGTCTGATGCTGAGACTGTGCCTAGCTGAGAAAGCTTAAGGCACCTCCACTTTCCCTGGGGGAGTAAGGTGGGTCTCCATCTCCACCTACCTAAGAGGGTTCTCTTCTGGTTCCAGCTAGCTGCCACCCCCCACTCATTTCCCCACTACTTGCTACATTCAATGTTTCCAGCCTCATAGGATCTTTTGCATTGTTTCTGTAGTTTTGTTCTTCTGCTTATTTGAGCCCCTGGCTAGTATCATAGATCCCAACCTCTCACTGCTCTATTTCCAAGTGCAACCATCTCCTCATCAGTCTAGTCCCAAGGCCAGGAAAACATTGAGCAATTTCTGCAAAGTGGGCTAAGAACGTTCCCACTATCCCAGGGCACTCAACCAAAAAGTTGCATGTTAAGTTGAATATTATTCTCTCTTTAACCCTTGTGAATTCCAGAAATGGAGATTTCCTCCACAGATTCTGGGCAAACACCTTGCCAACCTCTGGAGTCATTGTCGTTCTAGCCCCAGGGCATCGGGGATCTAACCACTTCAGAAATAAATTAGCAGGGAGTGGGAGGAGTATTATCTCCAACTGGCACTGACTGTGTTTGGTAACCTAGGCTTGTTGCTGGGATCATGCACTAAATACCGGTAGAAGAACAGAGGCGACTCACAGTTTCCAGTGTAATAAATTGCAGACAACTATTTAAAGCACTCAGACATTTATTTCAAAGTGAGGGAGGCAATATTGGAAAGTAGAAAACAAACTGGCCTGGAAGCTGGGAGTCTTGGTCACTTACTGTGTGATGTTAGCAGAGTCACTCAACCTTCTTGGACTCAGTTTCCTCATCTGTAAAATGGAGGGATTGTACTTTTTCAGCTCTAGGTTTCTGCTCAGAGCAAAAGCGATGGATCTTTGAAGGTCTTTTATTTTTCCAGTGAGAATCACTTCAATCTTCAGGCAAGATACCTGTTGCCTGCCCCTCTCTCTCTCTCGTCCTGTTCCTTGGCGTCCTAAAGCTTCTTCTTCAGTCCCATGAACTTGGACTTCAGCCAAACTCCTGATCATTCACCTTGGAAGCCAGGTTTCCTTTCCCAAGCCACAACTCCAGAAAAGGCCTTCACAGCCAATTCTGGTTGTTACTGAGCTGATCTTGTCCATTCTGAGTGATAATATATGACTTAATAACAATGCAGGGTGACAACTCCAAATGGAAAATAAAACAGGTGTTGCACGGGAGAACATCTTGGCTACTTATGTAAGATTTTCTATGCTTCTTTTCTTAAGTTTGTTTTTAATTATAAAAGAAACTCATTCTCTTGTATAAAATTTGGAAAACTAAGGTAAGTTTAGATAAGAGGGTAAAATCATTCTTAATCTCATAATTCTACCCTTCCCATCAAAAGATTCTGTTAGCATTTTGGTATATTCCATACTTTCTATGCAACTTTTTACATTATTGAGATCACGCTATTAATACTTACATTATTTTTTCTTTTTTCTCATGAACAGTGTATACTAAGCATTTCCTTATGTCATTGAAGTTATTTATAAATAATATTTTAATGGCTCCATACATAATATTTTATTTTGTGGGTTGAACAATTAGGTCATTTCTAGTTTTTGTTTTTTTTTTAATTTTTTAAGTAATGTTGAGATGAGCATTCATGTGCATATATCTCTATGAATTCTAGATTATTTCCTTAAAGTACATTCCTAGAAGTGGATTACTCAAAGAGTCAGACTCATTTTAAGATTCTAGATACCACTTTGGTCTTAATTTTTCAAGCATATTTTATGACTATAGCACCATCTTTTCCCTTAAAGAATATTAATATCATATTCATTTTAATCATGAGAAAACTTCAAGTTTTCTAACACTTTTCCTGAAGCAACACACACCGAAACGTCTTCCCAGAGGTTCTTCGCAAAGATCAGAGTCCAGATCTTTGTCCTGAACTGTCAATCAACTTGGAGAACACCTGCCTGGCCCCAGGCCCCTGCCAGACCCCTGACGATACTTATTTTCAACATCATTGTGAAACGTGGAATCATAAAGGAAGCAGGGAAAACAACTCTTTGCCATAAGGAAGAGAAAATGGGTGAGCATGGAAAAAATCCCAAACTGCTTTTATCAGAGCCCCTGTTCAATTGCTGCATTTGAAACACATGAAAATATAATAAGACCAGCTGTTACTAGGATGAACCATGTGGCTTTGACTGATGTCCACACACAGCTTGTCTGCACACCAGTGTCCTCTTCTGTAAAAAGAGAAGACAGAACTAAAGTGATCTATAAGGTCTTTTCAGCATAGCATCAGATGATTCTATATCCCTTCCTGGCAGCATGCGGATTACAAAGCAACATCCTTTGAAAGAATTTTGAGTTTGAAGTTTTATTTGAAATGGAGATCATTAAAATGACCATCTTTGGGGTATGGGTTGCTACAGAATTGAGTCTAGGTTAGGAGTTTGGGATCAGATTGAATCCCAGCTTTGCCAGTTGTTAGCCACCTGTGTCTTTTTGTTTAAAATAAATAATTGCAGCCAATTATTTAAATTTCTTGAGCCTGAGTTTCTTCAACTGTATTAGGGCTGCTAATAGAGCCTATTCCAACGGGTCATTGAAGGATGACATGGATAATATATGTGAGGGCACCATGGGAAGTCCTCAGGAACTAGCACTGTGAAAACTGTTAAGTTTGATAAGCCAAAAATAATCATAACTCCTAGTCTAGCAGGGGAAACTGAGGCCCAGGGAAGTTGCCCCTTCACAAAAATTACACAGCAGGTTAGCAATTTAACCGCAGATCATCTCTGGCTTATTTCTCCCGGGTTCACTCCTCCATGAGTACATCACCCAAGAACCAGCCGAGTGAAGGCACAGATTTCAAGTGTAAAGATATCATTGTTTTTCTAACCATGGCCCACAGCCAATTGACAGTATTATGTGGGTACAAGCATCTTTTATCCAAGTGTGGGGATGATGGAACTTCCCCTTTCTCCCAACAGTTCGCTGAAAGATCAACTCACAATTAAGGCAGATTAACAAGAGAGAGAGGTTTATTTACCATGCACATGGGGAGAATCACAGAGCGATGACCCAATATCCCAGTGAGTTCCAGATATTTTTATACACTCCTTTTAGAGGGGTGGGGGAGATGAGGAATATAGGTAATTATGTGTAGGGGCAATAAATGGTTGCTAGGAAGGATGAATGGATGGGGGAAAGAGATTGACTTATAAATGATTCTCTTTGCAAATTAAATTAACCTTGAGATTATATTTAGTAACTCAGGTATATTTAAAATGATTTGGGCCGGGTCTGGTTGCATTCTTGATTTTCTTTCCTGCAATATATTGAGATAACAAGGAGGGGAAGGGAAGTCAATTGTTCTTTTGATAGGTTGGTCCGGTTTATGCAGAGAGAGGGAAAGCCCCTTCCAAAGGCCTGTTGATCTCTAAGGGCTTTTAATCAAAATACTTTTTATACCAAGGAGTCATAATCGGAGTGGGGGGTGAAATTTCCAGAGCGCCTTCACAAGCAAGGTGGGAAAGTCATGATTAGATGCCACTGCGCACAGGACAAAGTCTAAACTCTCCTGCCTGGTTTTCAAGAGGTCTCTTTGCTTGGCCTCAGTCTACCTGTCCATGCTCACCTCTTGTCCTAGCGTCCATAGGCTCCAGGTTTCTGCTCAATCCACAGTGCATTGTTCTCCCAACACAGGAATGTCACCACAGCTCTGCTGGAGCTGTGGCCTCCTTCTGGAAGCCCTTCACTCTGAGCCACTGGCAGCTTCCTTTTCATCCTTCAAGGCATGGCCCACATGTCAGTCCTTCTTGGGAGAAAACTTCTCTTCTTTCTAGACACAGTCATTGCTCCTGGCTCTGGCTGAGTTACTAAGACGTCCATGTTTATCACCATGTTTCATGATGTGACAATGTGACTTAGCTCCAGGACAGATGGGTACAGGAAGTCGTACTCTGGCAGCTCCAGCACAATTTATATTGGGCAGATCTTCCCAAAGCTAGGCAAGGATTGCCTCTGGAAGGTTTTGGAAGCCCAGAGAGTTTGAACCTTAATGCAAATGTACGGTGATTCTTCTACGAAGAGAGAAGGAAATTGTTATCATTACCTTTTTTGTTCTATTTAGCAGCAAAAGCAAATAAGAAATGAATATCTTGACTAGACTGTCATGCCACAATCATTGTTTGTATTTTTCTCCCACTGTTACAATGGGAGTCCTTTTTTTTCACCTTTGAAACCAGAATGCCTAGGTCGGGGTGTATTATTTAGTAGGCATGGTAGCTGCTCTGTGGTTCATTGAATGGCCCTGGCAACGCATCAGTCACCTACTAAATGATCATTAATGGGTCCAGCAACGTGCCAAGTGCTCTGAAGGCCAAAGGAGACACGCCTGCCTTCTTAGCTGAACTCAGGCCGAGCCACAACACTTTTGAACTTTAGAGACGGCCTCTGTTTGGGGTTGCAGTGGAGCATTAAGGCCCCAAAGAGGTCTCAGCAGTTCTTTGGCACCTGCATTCCATGCTCTTCCCCTCTGTGTTCATTTTCAGCTGACAGCCACTCCTTCTCTTTCCTGCCTGTCTAAGCTCCAACACACTTAGACAGATCCCTCTCTGTTCCCCGAGGCTTCCAGCCACACGTAGCCTCTATAATACACAATCTCTTCTGTTTCACTCTAGTGGTTTGCTGTTTGCATGTCTTATCTCCTCCTTTTAAGAACTCTTTAGAGTACTTTGCAGATTGCAAGATACACAACCGATAATAAATAATTCATGCATGGGTATCTACGGTCTTCCAGTTCCAGCAGATGGAAATTGGGAACCTCTCATCTTGCTGCTCAATGGGTGGTCTGGGCCAGCAGCAGCACGGAGGTCTTCTGGGAGCTTGGTAGGAATGCAGAACAGCAGGCCCTGCCCCAGACCTGCTGAATCAGAATCTACATTTTAACAAGATCCCCAGGTGATTCCTATGCATATAAAACTTAAGAAGCCCGCACTAAATGAGACTCATTGCCAAGTATTTCATGTCTCCTCCTCTCTTAGTCCACTGTTTTTGCTTCCCCCATACCTGGCTCTTACTTACATTTCCTTTCCTTTCTTCTCCCTAATGCATTACTTTAAACGTTTTTCCCCCAATATCTTCAATCCTTTCACTACTATAGTCTCTCTATTCCTGCCTACAAAATGCCAACAAATTCACCTTCTTGATTCTTTCCTTGTTCTTTGAGCCCCAGGCACCTACCATGTTACTGATACACACCAGGACCTCCTGTTTTGTTGCATCAATACACGCCTTGCTCATCCAACTGCCATGTGCAAGGTATTTAGCAAGAAATCTGAACTCAATCTTCCCTTCAATGGGTTATAGCTTCTTTTTGTCTTTTCTGTTTATCAACTCACACCTAACCAAACAGAAGTTAGGAATTCTTTGGCCAACAAAAAATGAGAGATGGCAGTGAATCTGTGCATTGTTTGTAGGTTTGCCAGCTGAAAAAGAATTTGAGAATTTTAGCAGTTTTCATTAGTTAAGCTTAAACCTTTAACTCAAAGAAAGGTAGGCCCGACTTGAAAATAAACATAGAAAATCATACTTAGAAAAAGGAATGCCAGGTTTTGCTTTAAACAATTATTATTCTTCCACTTAAAAAAAAAAAAAAAAAAAAACTTCAAAGCATCTTGAAGCCAGTAGTCTTTAAAGTGATTTTAAAGTTACATTTATCCACATCTTGATAAGAGCACAGGTATCTTGAAATTCAAGGGAGAGGGGAGACTTATCTTCAGTTTGAGTTGCTGTATTTTATGAAAAATCCAGGAAAATGCAGGCTCAATTCCTCACCTCTCTTTTTTTGTAGCAGTAACTAAGCAGCTAAATACTGCCGCTGAAGATCAGATTCCTTTTTAGCTCACATTTCCTACCTGAGGGTTGATTTACAATGATAATTTTCTTCAGCTATTTTAAAAAGCGACTGTACATAAAGGAAAAGAGATATATTGGACAGTGTCTTCCTGAATGTCAAGGGCCGACAATAATTGGGTCATCTGATTTCTATTCCTTTTTCTAAATCCTCTGATTGTTTGCACAATAACTTCCTCCCCCCAATCAATTAATCTAACAATTCATATCAATATTTTATCTGTAATGGTTGACTACTCATTTCATTGAAAATGTAAGTGCATTAGCTCCATGTGAAATGATTCCGTGGGGATGGGTGTATTTAAATATTCATAACATAAAAATTAATAAATCTGAGCACAGTGTTTGCATTTTAAAAAGTCAGCCTACTGTCAGATGTATTTGGTCTTAGATGAAAGTCACTAAATTGAAAACCTCAAGCGCCCTCTTTTTATTGATCCTTCTTTGCAACAACGCTATGCAACAGAAATGCTAGGAGAACAGCCTGGCTCCCCAATAACTCACTGCTTCTCTCTCCTCCATCCTGCTTCCCCTCCCTCCTGGATCTTTCATGCCACTTTCCACCCCATCACCTGGAGTCTCACCACTAAATCAGCCTGTCTAATAGCAAAGAAGTTAAATGCCAGGTGTGTACAATATTTATTTCCATTTTATTCAATGTCTCTCCCTCCCTCCCTCCCTCTGCCAAAATAAAGCCAGTGAATCCTAATGGTATCGAGCAAGAGCTCCAGGGAAAACTGTTCCCAATGAGCTCACGCCCATGGAGGAAGGATCATATACAGCACAGTGGGAAAAAGCTATTTGTAGTATGTGTGTTCATGAGCACATAGAGCTTCAGAACCAGCAAATTTGGCAAATCTATAGATTGAGGTAGGAGGTGAAAGAATCTAACCAATGCAGGGCACCTCTGGTAAGCTACCAAAGGCTTGAGAATGTTACTCAGAAATAGAGATATTGAGGTAGACAAGGCCTACCCTTCCCAAAGAGCCCCCAATAACATTGCATGGGATTACTCTTTTCTCACATTCAGCCCCAAATCACTACTCTTAGCAAAGCTTGTCTGGATTAGACAGAAAAGGCCTCTACTAGTAAGGACAATTTAGTATGAACTAGGTTATGGGTAAGAACATGGAATTTGGAGTTAGGAGAAAGAAATTCTAACCCTTAGTGATCAAATTTCCAAGCTCTAAAATTACGTACAAAAAGAATAGATCTGTTCAAGAGAAAGCTCAGGGCTTGGCTGGCAAATAGATGACACAAAAGTCACCCCACCCTACCCCTATGGAGATCCAGATCACTTTGCTTCATCTGGAGCCTGTATAGAGCCTCAGAATCCTTCTCAACCCACCCACGCCTTTGGTCAGCCTCTGCAAAATGATCATGGGTTAAAACCTATTTTCAATCCCTAAAGGTGATTGATTAACAAAGGAGAAATGTGTTTTCACTTGGTCAAGACAGAGCAGAGCAAATTTAATAACTTCCTGGTGCTGGAGACTTCTACAGGGCATCAGAGTTTGGAGATCAAGTCCCAAGTTTAAGGCTGAAAGGTGTTGAGAAGCCATCAGGAGAGCAAAGACAAGATCCCCAAGTTTGTTTGCAATGGTCCCTGAAGTCAAGCCACATGGACACTTCTGTGTTTAGTTCTCAGAGATGTGGAGCTGTGTTTGTGATTCTAGTCATCTTTCATAAATTACATTCCTCTTCTGAGCCAAGTAAGGAAAGAAAATACTCAAATCCATACACTGTATTTATTTGATTTTGTTGAAAACTTATGAAATTCAGTTGTTCTATTATAAACGAGGCACATATGGAATCCATATATAGTGGAGAGAGACAGATGGTGTATAGTCTCTCTCTGCATGTATACACACAGGCTATGAATGTATAAAATATACAAAGAATCGAATGTTTAGATGTGGTATATATATTATTATGGCTGAAAAATCCTGGAGTCATCTACTCCAGAGCTTCTCAAAGTGTGGTCCATAAAGCATCTGCATCAGAACCTCCTAGGGTGTCTGTTCAAATTCAGAACAGGGGACCCCAGTGCAGACCTGCTGAATCAGTCTTCTCCACACTTCCACCAAGACAGATTCTGGGTCAGTGATGTGTCACAGATTGATAGGGCCCCTCTTGAAGAGACAAATGTTACTCTGTGACTCTGGGGACCTGGGTATGTGTTTCTGAGCATGGCTAGATTTCATAGGCAAGTGCAAATGCATTTTTGAGTCATCAGTGGTTTTAGTATTATCTTTATCACTCCCCATCTCTACCAGCTATCTGTGGCTTTAATTAAGTTTGTGTTGCAGTTCTTTTTGAGTTCTTCCTCCTGGATTTCTAGTGCATTATATTCAGCAATGGTGAAGCTTCTGTGAATCATTCTTCATTATATCTAGACTTACTTCTTCCCCCTGTTACCAAAAACTCAGCTACTTGTCCGTGAGGTCGAATCATAAGAACGAGTACAAGTGTTTTGGGGAGGAAAAAAGAGAATTATTATTACTTTGCCAACAAAGGAGGAAAAGTGGCAGACCTTCTCGTCTCAAAATCCAAATTTCCTGAACATAAGCAGAAACACAGAGCTTTTAAAGGGAGGGCGGCTCAGTTCTAGGCCATTGTGGCTAACTATTCTAATCGTCCCATCTCTGCCAAAGACAAAGCCTGTGAACTCTGCCAGCTGCCTACCTGGGGGGCTGACGCTGCTCACTGTTCAGGATGAAAGAACAAAAGGGCTTCTCCCTGCTCCTCCCAACACTGGCCTGAGGCAGGGAGGCAGGTTTCAGTTCTCAAAAAGAGTAGGGGAAGTTTTAAAGAGCCAGAAAATATATATATTTTTTTATTCAGGCCCTTCCCTCTGTTATACCTCCAAGTCAATTACAGCCTCTTTGCAGTTTTCTGCCTGTGCCCTTGACATAATTAAATGGTCTTGATTTTCTGAAATCCAGAAGTTCATCGGAGAGAATGAGCTACAGTAAAAATGAACAATAACAACGCTGCATATTTATACCTTTCTCTCCTCACCTGGAGGCAGCACAGAAATTGGAGCTAATGTGATTAATCGGGAATGCGGTGAATCTCTTTATCATTACAGAAAATCAAGCCCGTTGGAGGAATAAATTATGGCACCTGTTTAGTTGCATTAAAATCATGACTTAAAAAGTTCAGGTAGTAATTAAGTAATATACCAGAAGTGACAGAAAGTGAAGAGAGAATTTCAGAAGTTAAATGTAATAAAGGGCTCAACATAGCCAGGGCTCTGAGTGCAGAGTCCTAATTTGTAGACTCCAGTGTCGGGTGTACATGATCAAGGACCAAGAGCATCAGTTCAGAACCAGAGAGTAGAAGGAAGCCACCCTCTGAGGCGTTATCTAGATCATTCTGCACGAATGAGGTGGGATGACAGCTAGTCCATGAAATAGTCAGTAGCCACAGGAATTAAAACACTAAGCCAAGCCCCCGAAAGCTCTGATCACCCAATGCTTGATGAGGTTTAGAGCAATTTCCTCTTGGAGAGCTCACTTTTCCGTTAGCACAGGCATCCTCCATGCTGTCCTTTGGGAAAAGAGCTGTTGTCAAAATTCCTGCTCAGGGAAGAATCCTGTAGATTTTATTGCATTATAAATTGTTCATGCCATCCTCGAGAAAGAATTTATCACAGCCCGTCTGTAGGATTAAAGAGTTCGAGATACAGGATAACCCGTGTGGGGGTGGCTTAGAGAGAGCCTTATAGGTAGAGATGCTGAGGCTCTTGCTGTCCTAGGCCTGCCTCGGTGGATATTATAACAATTTGATAGGGCTTCCAGCCCTGCTTTGAGCTATGTAGACAGCAGATATGGAAAAGGAGCCAGTGGCCCTACCTTGACACCTAGCACAGAGATCACAGGCGTGGTAGAAGATAACATTTATTGAGCATCTCCCATGTGCCAGTTACTGTGATAACAGTTTTTCACTACTATACTACTAGTGCTATCACTACTACTGACTACCCACATATAAGTACTTAATTAGACACATCACCTTGCATAATCCCCACAAGAAGCCCATGCAGCTCACACAGCTATCTCTATTGTACAGACAAGGAGAATGTAATTTAGGGACTTCCGTCACTTGGGCAGGGTCATGTGATCTGATTCCAGAGGACCTGCTCTTAACCTTTCTTCTACATGCCTAATGTTTTCAGCAGGGGGTGGCACTTAAGCCTCGCAACAGCTGTTAAGTGAGGAGTATGATTCCCCTCCCCTCCTTGTATAGATGAAGAAATGAAAGGGAAGCCTAGAGAGCTTGGGTGAAGTGTTGCTCACAGTGTCAACTGGCTGGCTTCCCAATATGATCCCAGGGCCTTTGCACATGCTTCACTGGTTGTGCACTGCATAATTCAGAGGTGTCATCACTCAGCACTCTCCACACAAGTGTACCTGGCAACCCTGTAAATTTCCATTAAACTTTAATAAATATATTCTGAGGGTCCTCAGCAATTCTCAGTGCCAGGGAGCAAGGAGAGTTAATTCAGGACCCCCTCTGGGCCCCCTTGGGCTCCAGCAACTGAAGGAGTACAGTCCCTGACATCAGAAGCCACACATAAATGGGGAATGAATTCTCCTTCACTACCATCATGGGGCGGCATACTTGGCATTCACATCCTATCTTTAACAGAGCTCTGGGTTCTGGCAACTGTCAGAAAATCATCAGTCTCCCCTGCCTTGCTCATGAAATAGACAGACTGTGGGACCAGCTACTGGAGATACTTAAAAATTCCAGGCTGCAGTTATCTGACCCGACATTGACCTAATTTTGGAGATAGTCTTGTTTCCTTGGTGGTTTGTTTCATGCCAGAAAACGCTTCCATTTTATAAATGACCCGCCAATCCTCCTGGGCAGATCAGGACTCCTAGTGTCAAGGATTGAGGTCGTAGCTCCAGGAATCTTGGATGGAAATGAGGAGAGGTACTGGACAAAGAGGGGATGATCGCTGAGGGCCCTGGGAAGATGGGGCTCAGTGAAGTCTATCTCTCCAGGTGGCAGAAGTGCCATGCCCACGTTATCTGAGGGAGGGCGTGATCCACGGCAGCCTCATCAGGGATATGTCCCCCTTAGTGAAAGGAAGCCAGGAGCCCTCTCCAGCCAGATAATCCAGCTTGACAGGTTAGGTGTCCAGGATCTCTGGAGGAAGAGAGCAGAGGTTGGGGACTTTCAAACAGGTGGGGAAACGTGTGTGTATGTGCATGTTGCTGGATTTCAGGACAGTTAGGAAAATAGGTCAAAGAAGGGTAGAGAGTTTCCTGTGAATGCTGAAGTTGTTTGGTGTTTGGGACCTCATATATAACACCCATTTTCTGTACCTGAATTCAAAACCCAGCAAGAGAGAGAGAGATGCAGGCAGTCAACATTTGGAGATCCATATATCAGTTGTATTACCAATATGCTGGCTACAGAGTGTGGTTTTAGGTATACAGCCTAACGGATGTGCTAACATGTCGTCTGTATGGACCGTTCCAGTCTTTATTGCTAATTCTAAACATTAACAGTCCTTATGCAAAAGCCCTTACATATATTTAAGATGATGACGTCTGCAAAGTACTTCTATGTACATAAAAATGGCAATAAGATATTAAGTCGGGTATAGCACCCCACTGAATGTAGATAGAATGGAATATATAGTTACTGGCATCCAAGTTATGGAAAGTTTAGTGCAATCATATTTAATCTTGTTTTCTAGCCATCACCTCAGACGCTTAGATGACATACATGGAGATTGGAAAGTTATTCCTGAAAATCTCCACGCAGATCTTTAAAAAATGCTGCTCTCTTCCTGACTGAAGTAGACGAGGTAGACCGTGCTTCTTAGTGTGGCTTTGGAGGGTGTGCACGTAATAGAAGAGAATGGAACTTCAGAAAATAATATCTATGAGTCTAGCTTACTTCTGGACTCCTGAGGCTTGAGCATTAACTAGAGAGTAAAATGAACATATGTGTAGAAATTGCAACTGTGAATTGCATTCTAGCCACTCTTTCTATCTCTTTCTCTTTGCCCCTTAATATGGTTGAAATGTCCCAGCATGAGCTAGAAAATGTCTGTGAAATCCAATTGTACAGACATTACTCTGTTCCTAAACCCTCCAAATGAGTCCTCTGGAATTTTCCCACATTGAAATCAAATACACTCCTGCCTGGCTCTCAAATTCCAAGTCAGCTGTATCTCCCATTGCACACAGCCTGTATGTGACATTTTTGTGGGAGTTTATCACAATGTAAGGGCTGTGTAAGTACTCAGGACTTATCTAATCAGGTTTTCTTGACACTTGTCTTATTGTGTTCAAATCTCATGGGCTGATCAAGTGACTGGACTGTTTAGTGAGCTGTAAGAAAAGAGAGCTTCCTAGCAAATGCTTGCCCTTGTTTTAAACCCATTCTCCTACAAGTTAGAGTTTTGCCTCATGGCTTGGGCTACATCATTCCTGACTGATCACTGACTTGGAAACGTCGGCCCTATTCCTATTCCTCTCTAGTTTTAGAAAACATTCCTGAGTGGGGTAGGTGTTTGGACAAGATGGTTCTTCAGGTCACTTTGTGGATTCCAAAATATAATTGCTACAGCATTTAACACAATTTCTCCCTGTGGCCTATCACCAAATCGATATTTAATTATGGAATAAATGAATGAATGGAAAAGTGAAGGAATGAATAAATAAATGGACAGAATTGTCATGTGACTATGTTCCCAAGTCCTCTTCCTAGTTTTTCCCTTGAAAACCATTTTGTTTTGGATTAATACTCTTGGGGGGGGAAGACTCCTGGTGCCAGACATACTCCCTGGTCTGCTGGAGTTCTGTAATGGGGAGGGAACCTTTTCTACTCTTGAGTTTCTTACCATGTGGAGATGTAACTGATACCATTCAAAACCTCACACTCATTAGGATGGCTGTTATCAAAAAATGGGAAAGAAAAAGCATTTGTAAGAATGTGGAGAAATGGGAACTCTTGTGCATGGCTGGTGGGAATGTAAAATGGTGCAGCCACTGTAGAAAACAATTTGGCAGTTCCTCAAAAAGTTAAACATAGAATCCAGCAATAAACATATGATCCAGCAATTCCACTGTTAGATATAAACTCTGTTTTAGTCTGTTTGTGTTGCTATAAAGGAATACCTGAGGCTGGGTAATTTATAAAAAAAGATTTTTATGTGGCTCACGTCTCTGCAGGCTGTACGAGAAGCATGGTGCCAGCATCTGTATCTGGTGAGGCCTCAGAAAGATTCCACTCATGGAAGAGGAGCCAGAGTGTGCAGAGATCACATGGCGAGAGAGGAAGCAAGAGCCGGGGGTGGGGTGGGGAAGGTGCCAGGCTCTTTTCAACAACCAGCTCTTACGGAAACTAATTGAGTGAGAATTTATTCATTACCATGAGGATGGCACTAAACCATTCATGAGGGATCTGCCCTCATGACCCAAACACCTCCCATTAGGCCCCACTGGGTCCAACACTGGGATCAAATTTTAACATGGGTTTGGAGGACAAACATGCAAACTATAGCATATCCAAAAGAATTAAAAGCAGAGATTTAAACAGATATTTGTGCACCATGTTCAAAGCAGCATTATTCACAATAGCCAAAAGGTAGAAACAGTCCAAATGTCCTTTAACAGATGAACAAAATGTGTGTGTGTATATATATATATATATATATATATATATACAGACAATGAACTACTATCCAGCCTTAAAAAGGACAACTTCTAGTACATGCCTCAACCTGCATGCATCTTGAAAACATTATGCTACATGAAATAAGCCAGACATAAAATAACAAATGTATATTGTATGGCTCCAGTAACAGGAGGTACCTCACAAGCAAATTCTTAGAGACAGAAAGTAGAATGGAGGTTACCAGGGGTTGGGGGTAGAAGGGAATGGGAGGCTCTTGTTTAATAGGTACAGAGTCTCAATTTGGGATGATAAAAATGCTCTGTAGATGGATAATAGTGATGGTTGCATAACAGTGTTGATGTATTTAATGTTCCTGAATTGTACTCTGAAAAATGGTTACAGTGGTAAATTTTTTATTATATATATTTTAGCACAATAAAAAAACTAGGAAAAACAAAAAGCAAAAAAATCAAGCAGAGTGTGTGACGGACCAGAGGTAGAAGAGGTATCAGGTAAGTTATGTTTCCAACTCTGCTACTACATTAGTGAGCATTTCGTGGTGCTTTGTAGATGACAGCTACTCTCATATAGCACTGTCTCCATCCTTACAACATCTCTGCAGGGGGTTATGGCCCCATTTCAGAAATGACTACAGCAAGGCTCAGGGACATGGACCCACCCAATGTCTTATCACTAGTCAGTAGCAGAGCTGGGACTTGAACGTGTTTCTTCACACTCCAAGTGCCACGTTTTTCCAGTTTCTGTGCAGTTACCTCCCTAAAGTGTTCACCATGCTGATCCCAGAAATGGAGCCTACTCCTAGCACCAGCAGGGTTGGCCTCAAGGACATCTACCTGGCCTGCACCCCCCAACTGGTCCTACTGCCACCCTCCCGTGGGGCAGGAGGGAAGTCACAAAACCTACAGTTGTGTTGAAGGCATGAAATGCATTCTCTTTGAAGATGTATCTTGCCTATAAAATAAACAGAACCCCTACAGCCCCTTCCTTAAAGCTTGATGTATTCAGGAATCTTTTCAAGGCAATGACCTCAAATTTTAATCACCTGCATGTCCAAATCCAGTGCTTCTTCCGTAGCCCTGTGAGCAATCTTTCAAGAAAATTTTTTCATAGGTTGACATTTAAATCCAACATCCTTGAAGTGAAGCCACTATTTGCAAGTGTTATGAGGAGTTCCCCCCAGTGGGTGAAATTCGTTCATATCATTTTCACTTTGTATGTGAGGTTAATCTCTTCCGGGCCCCATTTAGCACAGAGAGGGCCATATATCTACTGATTTTATGGTTGCGGAAGTCACTACATCAAACCGTCCACTGGCTTTTTCTGAGCGAAGTGATCCATCTGTGTAACTGATCTAGACCACTCTCCTGCCCAAACCCAGCGAGTGCAGCTCTGCCTGTCGTTATCCATAGCAGCTTGAAAGATGGTCCCTCAATCCTGATTTTCCACCCCATGGCATCCACTCCCAAAGTTCCTATTGTTCTTGGCATTCCTGCAAGTGTGCTGTTAATTAAAACTCTCTGAATTATTCTTTCCAACCAGTGGCTGCCTTGAAGTGCCAAGGACAGGCTATGCAAACTGCATCTACAGTCTATCTGCCCTGGATGGGCAGGACTCTGTCTTTGGAACAGCCAGCCGTGGGTTTCCAGACCTGGAAGTGTGCTCACCCGAACACCACTCGCTGCAGCTGGGGATGGGAAGTGAGCCTAGTGGTTAGGAACACGGGCTCTGAACCAGACTGCTGGGATCTCAATCCTGGCTCCACCCCAAGCACGTTCTGTGACGTTGAAAAAGCCTCTTAACCTCTCAATACCTCAGATTCCTCATCTGTAAAATGGGGATGGTAGTAATATACTCACCCATTAAATAGTTAGGACTAAATAGATTCTAACATGTGAAGCCCTAAAAATAGTGCTGGAAGTTGAATAGCAGATCAACACAGGCTAATTACTGCCACTCTTAGTATCACTGATACATAGCTTGTTGTTATAATTCAAGGTAGTGATGGCAACACAAATAAAGGTGCACCTCAGTTTAAGAAAACACAATTAAATAAAAAATAAGCCTGGACTTTGAAACTGGATGCTAAGAGTACACAGAACAAAAATTTCATTTTTACAGTTCGGGGTTCAGGAACACCTCCCCGGCGCTGTTTGGTTGGTTGATCTTGAGTAAATCACTTCATCCTTCTGGGCTGCAGGCATCCCTTTAGATCCTCCAGATATTAATACATTTCAGTTCTCTCTTTAATTCCAGCAACATATATCTGCATTCTGAGATGCTTCTTGATTTATTCATTGATGCCCTGCTACCTGTTACACTAGGATACACTCTGCATCATTTCTCAGGACGCTGACGGCTCATCTGAGGCAGGGGTGGGAAGGGGGAGGGCAGAGAAACACGGTGCTTCATGCTACATCACCCAGTGCTTTAGACCTTCACACACTGGGAGCTGAGGACAGTTTTATTTCCCTCTAAAAACATGTCTGGTGCTGGCATCACGTGACCAAAGCTGGGCGGTCCCACGACGGGGGCCCTTGAGGTGCCGGCAAGAACTTTCTCTTGCACATCGATTTGCTGATATGAAAATCACACTCCTGATACTGCTACCACGTCAGCTCTCGTGTCCGTCAGTTTTTCAAAAGCCTCTGATGATGGCAGCCTGACTGTCACTTTGCGAGCAAGGATTTGAAATAACTTGAGCAGATGATTCTAGATGTTCCGCCTTTTAGGAGAGCCAAACAGCAAATATCAAAATTCACGGGGCCAAACCAATAAATTGTCACAATGTAAATTGAATTTTCAGCTTTGCATAATAAAAGGTTAAAATTATGTGTTGCACAAGGAATAAATTTACCCCAATTATTTGACTCAAAAGTAAAGACTGGACGTGCTTCCTTTTTAATATGCCTAATGTTATGTGGTGTCCCTTAGTCATTTATATTGAAGTCATATTTCTTTAAAATAAGTAATATAAATTTTCTATCTCCAGTGTCCTTTATATCACCAAAGCACACAATATTTATCCAATATAACTGTCTTTTCTGGTGCTAAGAGCTGATCCACCTTAGGATTGCTAAAGTTTGCGTTCTCATGGAGTCATGTGGAGAAGGATCTATTTCCACAGTTTCATTGTCTTTATTTAATTTTTGGTGTCTCTATTGGCCACAGTAGAAAACGCCACAGATACTGTTTCTCACTCCCCTGGTCCAACATATCTTCCAGAATAGGGTGGCCAGACAAAAGAATTTTATTTATTTTTTGCATTTTTATTTGCTAGGTCTGTCGACCCTACAGCAGAGCCCTTCTAACTTTCTCAGACCTCTTGCCTGTGCAAGCCTTGATTTTTGCCCCCTCTCTCCTCCTGTCTTCGTGCCTCTACTTACTCCAGCCTCTCAGATGCCACAGGAACCCCCACCCCGCTATCACCCCCTGGGCCTTGCTTACCTGCTTACTTCTGTGCACCCAACCCCATCCTCCCATCTTGAAGTGCTGAATTTAGGGACTGGTACTTCCTCCTGCAGGGACCCGTCTCTAGCCTTGGATAGCTAAGCTTCCCTCTCGCTCTTTATGTTCCATCTTTGGCCGAATTTTTCCTACGTCTGTCACGTCTGCGTGCTCAGATCTTTGCTGAGTATGGCAAGAGGAATTCACCCTGGTCCAATAGCATCTTTTATTCATGGATGATGGATGACCCAAAGCACAGGAATGAAACTAAAAAGGAGAGAGAATTAAAAAGCCATCGCTCTGGGAGTGGGTTTCTTATGTCTAGGAACTTATAAATGTGAAAATCATGTTTCCAATACCACAACCAAATCATCCTACTAGACCATCTAGGCAGAGGCCACAGGCTCTGCTTTCTTATTACCGAGTCACTATTTCATTAAATGAGTTGGACTCGATAGAGTACAAGCAGAAAGCAATTATTTTTTTTTTTCTGCTCTAAGTTGAATGCTTCTTTTTGCTCTTGGATGAAATCCCAGGCAGGTTCTATGAAATTAACAAATAGCCTCATTTATCAGGTAATAAAAATGTCCAGTTCAATCCCAAACTCAAATTTGTCATACAATTTAAACTCCTTCCCTCCTACCAGGTTGGGCCTGATACAAGATGAGGAGCCGACAGAGTGGTAGAGGGTTGTGATTGGCTTCCCCACTATTTCCCCTCCCCCCCCATCCTGGAAAAGGGTGGAAGGAAGAAAGGGAAGGTGTAAGAAAGGACTTATCTGGTTGTCACCATTACACTTTGGGTCAGGTTGATTCTGTCTCCTGTGCAGTACTTTTGTGGGTTCTTGGTGGGGAGGGAGGGTCCCATGACCCTTTGCTTAACGTCATGGCAGACTCCAACCTGCAGTTCTTTTAAAGTAGGCAAAGTCTCATCCACCTGCCTACCCCTGTAGCCCCTGGTACACACCTGTGTCAGGGTACCTTCGCCCCCCAAGCCGGTGTCTTTACTCTGTTCCCTGGCAATCACAATCAGCTGCAATCACAATCCTTTCTTTTGGACTTTACAAAGGGAAGGGAAGCACAGGTGGTCATAGTCACCTAATTCTGAGCCACCTAGGTAAAGCTCTCTGAGTGTTCTCTGAGGCCTTCCTCATTTTGTTTGACGTGAGAGGGAAGAACCCAGTCCCCTTCCCCAGGCCAGGGCAGGGGGTGGAGGTGGCGGGAACGCCCAGCTTCTGCCAAGTCTCTTCAAACTACTCCTTGCCACTGGCTGTTTTAGCCTCCTAATAAATTCCCAGCCTCCTCTTTTAAACTCTTGAAGTGGGTGGCAGAACAAATTGGGGGACCACCCCTATGCCAGCCCTCCAAAGATGATCTAGCGCCCCCTCTAGGGTAGCTTTGGAAGCCTCACCCAAATTTCAACCCAGGAAGAGTATCATTTTAGTATCTTACTACAGTCACTGTTCAGGAAACTGCCATAGAGGTAAGACAGTCCTGAAAAGTCATTTTTTAGTTGGAGAGCTTCTAGAAATCTGATGGTGATAAGGTTTGACTTGTTTTGCTTTTCAATTTACTTCTCAGAAGAGAGAGGAAGCAACACGAGGGCTAGTGCTCTGAACTCAACATAAGTATTCCGAAGGAAACACGGGGCATAATTAGACGTGCTGTTTATATTTCAAGAAAGAAGATGCCAAAGGGGGAAGGTGCAGTTCAACGGTGCCCACAGGGAGAGACTAGAAGGGACGGTGGGATGTGAGGCATATTATGTGTTACATCAAATACTCTGGGGAAAAAAGAAGAGCTGGTATCTCCAGGAAGCCACGTGGCTGTGCGCTCTGCTGAGACGGGAGCTACGAGGACACGCAAACGCGCTGGAAGAAGACCGCGACCAGAGACATGCGCAGAAGAGCAGCCCGAACCTGGAAGGACGCCGGAAGGCAAGTTCTGGCCAGGAGAAGCCGGAGCCTGCGAAACAGGAAGGACAGCGCAGTGTCTGGTGTTTAATAAAGATAACTCTACTATGTGCTGTGCTCTGTCCTGTGCGCTTAACGTTTCAACGTGTTTGATCATCGCAATGCCTTGGTGATATTATTATGCCTACTTTACAGGTGAAAAACTGGAGCTGCTTAGAGATAAAGAATTAATAACTTGCCTTAAGTCAGGTCCTTAGCCAGCACCCCACCTTTCTGTTCATTCATCCATTCTGAGCCTCTCCAGGGCTCCGAGCCTTTGAGGGTGCAACCGTGTTTTGTTCTTCTGGGTAATCCCAGCATTTAGCCCGTGCCTGGCACATGCTCCAAGTGTGTGGCATTGAGCTAGGGGAACAGGTGGAATGAGCCTGCACCTGTGTCTTATTTTTGCCAAAGCCTCCAGACTTAGGACAATGGATGAAGAGTCCTCTAGGTTCTGAAGAGAGGGGTTGGCCACAGCTACCTTGAATCGGGACAGAGGAGGCCACCTACACTTGATGGGGCCAGTGGCTCTTGGGAGAGAAGAAAGATGTCTTTGAAGACATCCCCCAAGGATAAGTGACAAAAGGACCTCTGGACAGTCACTAGGTGGGAGTTGTTTTCCGGAAGGGGGGGCTGGCACCTCACTCACAAGCGTCTCCCTGCTGTGGCTGCACAGGGCACAGGAGGGTCCCTGGCTGGGAGAGCTCAAAACCTGGTCCTTGGATTTAAGGGTCCTGAAACTGGGGCCTGAAGCATCCCTAAAGCAGGGAGCTGTCTGAGGCTCCCACTAGGCAGAGAGAGAAGAGCAGGCAGCCATGGGAGTGCCCCACAATTCCCCAGTTTGGAAAGGACCACAGCCAACAGGGCCACCTGCCAGAATGGAGGGAGCCCAGGAACGTCCTAGGAAGTCACCTAAAGCCACATTGCCTGGATGGGGATGAGGACTTCATGCAGGAACCACATGGGGCTGGGAGAGCTGTATGGGGGTGGGAGGAGAGTGACAGTGGTGGGGAGGTGTCCCTAAAGAACTTATGAAAGGGTCCCATGGGAAATTTCCAATATGTCAGCAATGAGAAAAAGCATTACGCAACTCAGAAAAAAACCACGGTTAGCAAGACACCCCTGGTCAGAACTAGGAGCAGCAAAGAGAGTCGGGGAGGGGTAGGAAGGGTGGCAGGTGTGAGAAAGGGGAGAAGCTTCCATTGGGTGAGAGAGTGAAGTTTTGGTTTGAATTGTACTGGACTTTCTAATATTTGAAAGTTGACCAGACCTCTGTAAGATCTGCCCAAGACGTCACCAAGGTGTGGTGAAGGGAGATGACTGAACGGCTCTGAGGGCCGCGGTGGGGAAACACAAAGCCATTTCCTGATTTCACGGACCAAATCCAGCCTGCTCGGTCACTGGGTACGCAAGGCAGTGGCGGGCAGGCAGGTAGCAGAATGTTAACAGGTAACTCTGCATTTCTCCAATTCTAAGACACAGTTTTTTTTTTTAAGAAAACATTTTAATGTTTTGGCAGTCTGCTGCTTTATAAATCCAAGTGCACGTTTATGATTTTTTCCCCTGAAAATGTTTTTAAAATTTATGCTGTCTTAAAATGTATTGCATATTAGGATCAAGACTAGTCTGTGCTGATAGAGCTGTTTAGAGGCTTTATGGTTTTGAAGTGCTCTCACTTGCTCCATTGCAAGTTGAATGTCACTGTCTGACCTCTCCAGGAAGTTATGTCGTTCAGCCTGGGTGCAGGTGTCAGGAAAAGGCCAGGACAGAGTAGAACAGGGTTGGCCTGAGATTGTGGGGCAGAAAGCACAGGGGACTCACACCTAAGATCTTGGCAAAAGATGTCCAGGAACCACAGGCAACCCAAAGCTTTGAGTTCAAGGGTTGAGGTGTGGCCAAGAATATAAAGTGAAGTAAATACAGGATGGTAAAAATGAGTGAGTCTGGAGAGATTTTTTTTAAAGAAAGAGATGGAAGGAAGGAGTGAAGGAAGGAAGAAAGGAAGGAAGGAAGGGAGGGAGGGAGGAAGGGAGGAAGGAGGGAAAGAAAAGAAGGGAGAGAGAAGGGAAGAAAGAGAAAGTGCCTTTAGTTAAATCCATAGACAGAACGAGACTGTTAGGGGACAAAGATGATACAGATAGTCACAATTACATAAATTAAGCCTAAGAAAGAATTTTATATTAATGTCTCGGGAAATTGAATCCTAAAAGTTAGGGTTAAACAACTTATACAAAGTTACGCAACTAGGAAACAACAGAATCAATCCTCTCCAACTTTTTTGCAATTTTCCCTCTTAATGAAAAAAAAAAGTTTTCAAAATAAAAGGAGTGAAATAAAGATGCTTAGAAGGAAAATAAAGCTCAGGATGGTAACGATACAGTAAGAAAACATCTAGCTCTGGATGGGAAATTCTGAGTTCACACCAGTGGTCACTCTTCTTGCTGGGGCCAAGGGTAGAGGGTGCCATTGCATGATGGAGCCTCTTCTCACTGGACCCGGGCAAGGTTTAAGAATCCTGTGCAAGGTGGCACCCTAGATAATCACCACCAATGACCATGGTTGGTTTGCAAAATAGCACCACTCAGCCCCCATGAAGCTGCCTCTTCTAGAAGAGTTTCCTCCTCCCCAGCTCAGAAGCAATATCCCAGAGTCCCAAAAGAACTTAGAGGTGGACCCCAGAACCCTTATTATAATCTTTGAGATGTCACAGGGGAACAGGAACTCCCAAATTTCAAAAACATGAATTTTGAAAGAGGAACAGGGGGATTCTTATTTCCTGGCAAAATTCTAGAACAGAGTATAAAACAGAAGAATTGAGGCTTATTAGAAAATATGAATCCACAAAAGCAAATACTAACCTCATTTTTTTTTGTTGTGCAATACTAATTTCATTTTTTATAGTGTTAGTATCCTAAGGGGAGTTCATAGATACAGCAAAGGATATGATAAAGTTTCTTAAAAACAAGTAGAAATATACAAGTTGATGCCAGCAACTCCTGGGTGAAAAAAGAAGAAAAGGAAATACACAAGTTGAATGAAATATGGTTTGATAAATTCGTAAGTGATTAAAAACTCATATCCAAAGATAATAAGCCATTCTGTGAATAGATATTAATAAATCATTGTCCAAAGGAAAGGAACATTTATCCGTGTGTTTATTTCTTATTGCTTTTATTGCCATCAAAATTCTTATTAATGATTTGAAGCAAGAGGAAAAAAAATCCCATGGTGGAATTATCCAACATTTCTGATAAGCCTATGATTATTTGGGTTAATAACATATGTATTGTCTTTATTTATGGGTAAGGATAATTTTATCCCTTGTTTATGGAGAAAAATGGTTTGTAGAACATTTTCATTTATACCCTGAGTCCTGTTGGGTTATGGAAGCGGGGACTTCCATGTTGGAGATGCCACCTTTGACGATACCAGCTTTTCTGGATGTACGTTATGGATATTGCCTCATAGTCGTAAAATTTTGATGACATTCAATGCATCACCTAACCACTCTCTGTGTCACTTTCAGTTATAGCTCAACACTCTGAGTTCCTTCAGGCCATAATATGTTATGGCATTTAGACTTTTCACTAACCTCCTCTCTACTCTGAGCATGGTCTACTTTATCAATGTTCCTCTTAAGAAATGACATCGAATTACCAACTCCAATACTCCAGGTAAGATTTAATCACTTAAGAGCACAGTGTAATGATGTCCAGCCTTGATCTAGAAACTATTCTTCTACTAAAGTAGTCTAAAACTATGGCAACTCTTATATACATACATTTGGCTCTGAGTTTGTAAACCAAAGCTCTCAAGTCTTTTTCATTTGAGCTGCTACTGAAACAAGTGTCCTCCATTTCATCCCAGTTGATTTCTTAGAAATGAAATAAATGGCTAGAAATTAATTCCTGTTACATTCTAACTTATTAATTTTAGCTTAACATGGCAGCTGCCAGATTGTTTTTTACCTTAAATGTATCATCAGTGTACTAGTTTAACATGAATAATCTTCATTCAACAAAAACTTGAGTAGCTATGACATACTGGATATACCATAAAGCAATAAATATTTAAGTTATGAGGTCCAAATTATTTGTAATGTACCATGGAACCGATATGTTTTGGAAGAAATAATCAAAAAATTCTAAATAGCTGGAACATGTTTCCATGCCATCGGCAGATTTCTCTCAATGCATCGTTTTGTCAGAGACGAGTTGTCCTGAAACAGCAGCAAAGCCACCCCGGCTCTCTGCTAACCAGCTCCTAATTCTGCTTGTTTCAGATGTGATTAGATTCACATTTTTTAAAATAGTCTAAACAAGGCTCTTTAGTTCTCTTAACCCCCAGAAACTAGATCTTCCAATGACTTCAGTCCCATAAAATGACCTGGATTTAACATGTTAACACTCATCCCTTTGATGTTGGTAGCTTGAACTTTTTCACTACTTCTACATAAGGAACAGTCAGGCACTTATTCGGGGGCCCAGTAGCAAGAGTAAATTTCTCAGAAGGAGCTGAACTGGTTTTTCCTGAAAGCATCTGTGTGATAGGGAGCAAGTCACGCTACTTCTCCAAGCCTCGGCTTCTTTCTCTGTCAACAGAGGGGCTGGACTTGCTGCCTAAGTATCACCACCAGAGGATTAGCAGAATAATTGACTCTTTCTGTGCACTAAGCTATTCTAGTGCTCTGATTGGGATGCTCCAAATCCCAAAGGAGCCCCAGGGAGGTTGAGACCCTTCTTGGGACAGTGGTGATTCTTTGGGGTTTGTAGATAAGGACAGGGAGGAAAAAGTATGGCAGAAGTGTCCTACTGGCTCAAATGAAGTTCTGGTTTTATACTGACTCTGAACTCTGTGAGAATGGTCTGTTTACTCAGCTTTGAATCATTGATTTTGCAAACTGTGGCCCCTTTCAGAGAAGTTTCCTCTTGAAGGAGACGGGTGGGGGGAGGAAAGAGAAATACTTTTACGCACATATGCCTGTGTGTCTGTGTCTGTGTGTGTGTATAATGCACATAGAGAAAAATTATTAAAGTTGTGCAAATAGTTATAGAGAGAATATCCTATATGTGACCACTGGGAGATCCTTTTTTAAAAGAAAATTTAATTTTTAGAGTAGTTTTAGATTCATAGCAAAATCGAGCAGAAGGTACAGAGATTTTCTAAGTACACTTTGTCCCCCAATCTCTTGCATTATCCACATCACCCACCGGAGTGGCACATTTGTTACAATCGATGAACCTATTAATACATTGGCATCAGTGCCACCCAAAGTCTATAGTTCATGTTAGGGTTCACTCTAGGTGTTGTACACTCCATGGGTTTGGACAAATGTCAAACAACATGTATCCACCATTATGAGATCTTTTTAAAATTGCTCAACATGTCCAGGCTGAAAGTTCAACACCAAAGAGAAGTCACAGAACCTAGAATGTCAGCTCACTAGAGCTGAGGGCTTGGGACCTCCGTCCTGCTGATTTCTCTCTTCCAAGCCTGGAAAGTACGTGACTACCGCAGTGTATGGTCCTGCCTTACCCTGGCTCTCAAGGAGCCTAGATGGAAAACCCTACTGAAGGAGCAGGAGAGCGAGGGCTGCTTCCAGCTCTGGCAGGAGCTGCCTGCCTCTCTGGGAAGGAGGCTCATGGAGACTGGTGTAGACCTCAGCCAGGAGCCCAGCCCTACCATCTGTCTGGCTGGAAAGACCAGCCTTGGGAGAAATTGTGAACCAGAGACACATGTCTCTGGGTTTCCCTATCAGCTACCTAATTGTCTTCCTAAATGTGGACAAGAATCCGGATTCCCACGACCACACACCAACCCCAAGTAAATGGCAACTCAGATTTAGCTGGTGAGGGTTACAGAGTAACTGCCAGGGAGGACCCTGTGAGGGCCAATGGGAAGAAGGCTTGAAGTTGGAGTAACAGGCAGAGAGGGGAAGATTTTCCTCTGCCTCTGCCCAACCTAGGAATGACCGCAAGGTCACTCTGGTGCACCAACCTTGTAGCCCAGCTCACCTGCAGTGACCTGCCCTGCCCACGTCCTCCTCCAAACCAGGTCACGGTTTGGAATTCTGTTTGCAGACACAGAAGCACAACTTCCAAGAAAGTTCATCTACTAAACAAACAAAAACTAAAACGCAAGACTGCAACAAGGTCATGAGTAAATTTTGTGAGCGCTGAGTTTACAGCAAGACACTTCTGTATAAGCACCAAACCTCATTCATGGTCATCATCATTATCGATGACAATTTAATGCCATGCCTTCCCAAGAGAACATCTAGCATGTTATAAAGATTCTGAATTAATGTCTAGAATCATGAAATGCCATGGGAAAAGCCAAGGGTGTCTTTCCTCTGCAGCCTCTGCAGCTGTCTTAGCCAGCATCCCTCTCTAAAAGCAAATATGGATGGGGGTGGTCACATTATTTCTCTTTCCACTGTCCCCTTTACCTGGTGATTATTGTCCTAAGATGTCCTAAGATTATTGTCTCTCCATTTTCCACTGCCATTGGCAAGTTTAAGAGGGCTCAGGCTAGAAGCATACAGAGTCGTGATGAAAGCATGTCCATTGAAGCCAGACTTCCTGTTCCAGTTGTGTGCAGTCCTCTGTGCACCTCAAACCATTCCCTTCCAGGTACAGCTTAAGGAGCTCAGGGAGGGGAGGTAACTCTCACAATGGAAAACCCCCTTTTTTGCCCTTGGTCTTAGTGAACGAGATGCTGTCATTCAAGAGGTTAACTTTCAGAAGAAAGATGGAGGGAGAGAAATTTTATAGTCAAGTCACGAGGACAAAGAATAGTGGAGGCATTTTTGCAACTATATGGGCCTCAGAATGACAGAGTCAAGCCGATAGGAGGGTGGAAGTTTGGGGGTGAGGGTGAGATCAGATGTAAATTTCTTCCAGATGAAAACCAGGCAGTGCCCGGATTGACTGCAGTCATTGTGTGGGGCCTGGAAACTCAACGCTCACAACCCCATTCCAGGGCAACTGCTTGATGCTAATTTAGCTGGGCAGCTGGGACCCAAGGGAACTCTCTCTGTAAACGTTCCTCTGAACTTCTTTTTTCTTTTCACTCCTTTGAAGGATCTCAGTTTACGGGGCTATGTCAATACTTGAGCAATTCAAACGGAGCATCTAGGTGTCCAGTTCTCTGAGGTCTGGAATTGGCGTCGATTCAGTGAATGCCCAGGCCTGGCAGTCATTTGTCCTCCTCCTTCCTCCTTGCATGGAAAGTTTGCTAATTTTGTAGGTTTGGCATGTAATCTCTGCAAATACTGGCTTTTATCTGTAAATAGCACTGCTGCCTCCTTGCCTAGACTTTGCAGCCATGAGGATGAGTTCAGGAAGCATTTGCTAGATTTCTCAAAGACCAGGGGAGAGGTCTTTCCCAGGGAGGGGCTTGAATACAATTATGCACAGGAACCGAGTTTCAAGAAAATCCACCAAGGGAAACCTGAATGTTAGTAAATTATGGGGGCTTGTCTCTAATGCTTATTTATAGATTCTTAATCACTTAATGGGTAGTCTGTAAAACCAAAGAAACTGGAAGCAAAAATGATAAACTTCCAGGGCTGCTTAAAGACTTGCCATGCATATTTGTCATCCCAGAGTCTGTGCCCATTTGGAATCTGAGAAACTTAAAGTCATGGATGCAAACCATTACCTGGTCTTTCAATCTCCTCTGCAATGTTCCAACCAAGCATTCCTTTACCCTATCCTTCAGCCACCCTACCATGGTAATGAGCCCTCACCATCACTGAGGTGACCATTCCAGCCTTGGTTAACTTAGCCCATCAGAAAATTCTTTATAACTGACAGTAACCAGCAACAGAAATTGATAATACATTCAATTTATGAAATTAATTTTTTTATGACAGTACGAATAGCCCTAACTACTCCTAATTTGGCTCTTGCAAATCAATGGTAGTTACAGCTGATAAAAAAAAGAAGTCCCATGTCTATGAGAGTGGCCTCCAGTGGTGTAGCCTGGAGGCTTTCCAACAGGTTGGGCAATTGAACTTTGTTAGCAATGCTGCTATTCACAGCGGCCAGTGACACGGCACTTACCACGTGCTGGCACCTAGAGTGGATGATCTGTTCTCATGGCAGCCCTAGGAGAGGATGGTCTTGCCTCCACTTTGCAAATGGGAAAACTGAGAGGTTAGGGTGACATTGTGAGTCAGCAGAAGCGCTGAGAGTTGACGCCTGGCAGGTTTGATTTCCAAGCTGCCACTTCCCCATGATGTCTGCTCTCAGGGTGATCCTCTCTCTAGCCACTCCCTGGGGACCCTGCAGGGCTGGGCTGGATGGTAGCTGTCAAAGGGGAGCCCTCAGCCAATAATGGAGCCATCTGAATGAGGCCAGTTCAAGGTCATTTCCCTTCCAATTTCTCTTCTGCCTAGTGGAAATGTGACCCCAACTATCAATGCCTAAAAGGGATTTCAGGAAAGCACTGATAGTCAATGACATTTCTGGATTCCCTTAACACCTGGGATGTGTAACTTGATCTTTTATATAACAATAAGTTACATAACAGCAGAGTCACAGAATTTCAGAGTTGGCTGAGACTTGGCAGATCATCTAGACTAGGCTTCCTCCTGATGTATCTGTTGGGAATAATCTTCCAAAGAGGAAACTGCAGGTTTGTTTAAAAAAAAAAAAAAAAACTGTGAATACATGTGGGTGGCAGGTCTGGAATACTTGCTTTGCTATGAGCCCCTTTGGGAAAGATAAGAGAATCCGAGGCCAAGTCCTTGGCTATGAAGTATTTGAAGTGAGGAAAGACAAATACTAGAGCCAAATCAGGGAGTTCTTCTGGGCCCTGATATTCTCTGACTCAATGTTCTCATGGCCCAACTACTACAATGGAAATTTCAATCTGGCAATATGTGTTCTTCAATGCTGGGAAACATTTCTAAACTATTTCATAGAGCATTTCCTTTGCCTGGATCTCTTATGATTTGGGTGTTCACTCTCCTAGACCAGCTGATTTCAACCATTCTCCTAGACTAATCCTCAGATTTTTCTCTTATTTCCTTCCTATTTTCTATCTTTTTGTCTTTTGGTTTTACTTTTTAATTTTTTGTTAAATTCATCATTTTCATTACCATAGTTTTTAATTTTCAAAAACTCATACTTGTCATTTTGCAAAGAATTCCTAAAACACAGCATCTTCTTCTTGTTTCATGGATAAAATATCTTTTCTTACCTCTCTGAGGGTATTCATGTTAGCTTTTTTCCAAGTTTAATTTTTTTCCTGCATGGTTTTTTTTCCTGCTAGACTTTTATTGTTTGGTGTATTTCGTTCTCCATCTTTCTTCTAGTATCTTCTCACCCTTGTCTGCTAACACTTACAGGAAAGGAAACTTTGTGTCCATAGTGAGCTTTGCTGAAGAGTAGTGGTTCTCAAACTTTAATGTGTACTTCGGGGTTTAGTTAAACCTAGACCTCAGGGCCTTATGCCCAGCGATTCCAATTCAGTGGGTCTGGAGCAGGGTGCAAGAATTTGCATTGTTAGCATGTTCCTAGGTAATATGGATACTGCAGGTTAGTAGACCACGCTTTGAGCACCATTGCTCTCACTAGCTGTATTCTCAAGGACTTCCTGAATGAAGATCTTTAGGGGTATCTCCCCATGGGCTGGTCAGATCCCTCAAAGAAGCCTCTCCCAGTCTCAGGTGTGGGATCTAGGACTGCCAGTATTTTGGTAGCCTAAGAGGGCTTGGAAGAAAGACCTTATCATTGAATATATAAATGTCCATTGGATCCCTTGTTTTATTATGGTATCTTTGCTATCAGCTATTTCTAGAGTGCTCCAGTCCAGAGAAACTTTGCCTCACCCTCTTTAGAGATTAAAAACCTCTCAATTTGTGCTGGCCTGGCTGAGGTGCAGTGCAGTGTGATGTAGAAAACTGGAAATCCAAATGCTTCCTAAACAGATGCTTAGATGATCCTTTTATAGCCTCACCTTTGCCCCCAATTACCAGAACCATCCATTTCTGAGTATTTGGGGCTTCTGAGCTGTAGTAAGTTTGCCTCTCACATCCCACTCTGCCAGCTGAGGATTCTGCTTTCTTGGGTCTGCAAAGTCAAGTGATCTTGTCCTTCTGCCACCAGCTTCCAGAATTGTGTTGTTCTTACTTCCTCTGTCACTTAGATTGTCCTTGTGGGCTTATACCCCATTTAAGCCCCATGGCTGTTACTTTTGTAGGGGCTTTCAAGAGGAAAGGGAGATAAATGAAAATGTTCAATCTGCTATCTTCACCCAAAAGTTCCTAACAGCACTATAAAAAGATTTGGTTTAGTATTAGTTGCAGATAATTCAAAGCCTCTTGTATTTGTTAAGACAGATGTGGCCTCGTTGTGACTATTTCAGGTTTATGGGCCATTTTTTTTCTTTCTGTTCCAAAGAAAGCTTCCTATTTCAAAATAATGTTGCTTTTTGAAAAAAACGCATCCCCAATAACGACTGCCACCCAGAATAAAATATGGAGCCTCTCGCTTTTCTGACTTCTCAGATGTATACTAATTAGAAAATGCCCTCAAGAAACAGCGAAGCTCTAAATCAGATTCATTTCGATATTCAACATAACATAGTCAACTTGTCAGAATTTTTACAATGCTTCTAATGAAGTGCTCAGCATAATGAATTGTACAATTATAATAAAATGGGGTTCTAATGAGCAATTATCATTCGAAGCAAGAATATTCCAGGGTTTTTTTATTCCCCTTCTCTCAAACTGGAGGCTAACAAGTAGTTATGAAAAAAATTAATGAGGAGTATGTGTAAGTAGCACAGCACTCAATTAAAATGACTCTTAAGAAAGCAATTTTCCTCTAAGTTTGTAAGTGGCAAAATAGCTTGAGAAAATGGGTGCTCAGGAGTGGTCTCAGGGTCTTTTCTGCTTCCTGTGAGCTTACATGTATAAAAAATAGAGCTCAGCCGGGCATGGTGGCTCACGCCTGTAATCCTAGCACTCTGGGAGGATCACTCAAGGTCAGGAGTTCAAGACCAGCCTAAGCAAGAGTGAGACCCCGTCTCTACTAAAAATAGAAGGAAATTAGCTGGACAACTAAAAATATATAGAAAAATTAGCCGGGCATAGTGGGGCATGCCTGCAGTCCCAGCTCCTTGAAAGGCTGAGGCAGAAGGATTGCTTAAGGCCAGGAGTTTGAGGTTGCTGTGAGCTAGGCTGACACCATGGCACTCTGCCTGGGCAACAGAGTGAGACTCTTGTCTCAAAAAAAAAAAAAAAAAACTAGAGCTGCATGGACTCGGGTGCCAGCCTGAATTAATGACTTGCTAATGATAGCTTTGAATTGAGTCTCCTCCATGGAGCACTGTCTTTCTCTTCTGTTCTATGAATGTGTGGTGTCAAGTGACAACAGGAGGGTAAATGGACCAGAGAGAGGTTCTTTGCTGCCATCAAGAGTCTGAGGGAAAAAGTCAGAGCATCATTCTACTTTCCTGAATGGCCATCTTGCAGGGGGCAGTGAGTATCGTGCTGGATAATTTACCATGATTATTTTATACTCTCACAACAACCTGTGAGGTATGTATTTTACAGCTGAGAAAAGCTGAAGCTCAAAGATGCTAAGTAAAGTGATCCAAATCATAGCCAGGAAGGACCGGAGCCGGGTGTGCCTGGCTCCAAATGCCATGTAGCCTTCTAAGAAGAAGTCACCATCTTGGCTCGACTCTTCCTGTCTTTCTTACCCATCCACTGTGACCTGGAGCAAGCCCTCGGCTCCTTGCCTGCTTTCTGGAACCTGCTTTGGACAGTTCTAGGGCATTTGGACAAAATCAGGACGTTGACAGCAAAGTCCTTACTCCTTGTAAGGAAAGAACTGGCCACTGGGTGAAGAACCAATGGTGACTTTACCCAAGTGAAGTGTGCTGAACTTCTCTGAAGAAAGATCATACAAAATTAGGATTTTCATGTTACTGTAGTTTCTACTGTCTTCCATATTGCGGAGGTGGGAATGAGAAATGTTGGTTTGGAAACTTAATGGAGGAAGATACAAAGAAACTAAAATAACTTCATCTATGTTAGGACTTAAACTACATTTTCGTATGTTTAGACACACACTATAATAAAGAAACACCTTTCAGTATCAATACTGCAAAGCAGCTATAGGATTGAGAACCCGTGAAGAAATGGATATATACCTGTTGGTTAAAGCGTAAGACAAGGGCTGTTATTAGCTGATCAGAAACAAGCTGGAAGCTGGAATCCAAATGCGCTAATGACAACATTCACAAGTGGTTGCTGTAAATCCCTGCAATCTAATTTCAGTGTTTTGAGCAGTACTGTGGAGTTGTCGTGTTGCTTTGGTTCTCCCCGTGGCATTTGGACAGCGTTCTCTGCAAGGCTGACAAATGATACAACCTGCAACTCCTCTTATAGATCATTTGCGCCGTCAGCAGGTGGTTTTCTCAGTTCAGTGAAGTAGGTCATGTAGGAATATTGGATTCATCTGTGCTACCCTTGAAGAAAGTGAGGATTAATGAGCTTCATCAATACATGCAAAGTGTTTTAGCTTCTTGGAAGAAAAGAACTGCCTGTTATGAAATAGCAACCTCCCTAATTATCAGCCAGGAAGCTTCCCACCAACCTCAGCCAACAACCAAATGCATGGAAAAGAAAACATCTCTTTTTAAAACATAAATCTGATGATGTCACTACCTATTCAAAAAGCTTCCATAGTGTCCCGCTGCCTACAGAACAAAATCCAAACCATTTAACAAAACACTCAAGACCCTTGGTTGGAATCTGGCCTCTCTTTTTCTTCCACTCTTGTTTCTCCCAGTTGTGGACGGAAAAAAATCCAAACTCTGAAATATTTAAAAGAAGTTTATTCTGAGCCAAATTTGAGGACCATGACCCGGAGCCACTCCCAAGAAACCTTGAGCAAGTGGACTCGAGGTGGTTAGGTTACAGTTTGGTTTTA
>CAUYRT010074099.1:0-13210 GCA_963574885.1 Lepilemur ruficaudatus | reverse complement strand
TATCCAAAACTTACTGGGGCTAGATACATTTTAAGATTCAGAATTCTTCAGATTCCAGAAGAGGACTACAGTACATATATAGTTACATGTATAGAGTTATATATATATACAGTATATGTACAGTTTATGAGGTAAAACCTCTACAGTAAAACACATTCATGTTTCTGTAACAAATCCCATGACTCTTCACATTTAGGACAAAAAAAGAACACAAAGACCCTCAAGTCAGTTCAGATCTGGTGTTGCAAACACCAGATAAGGGCAGGGCAGGTTATATGAAGTCTTTTTCTTATTTTTTATTGTTTGCTTTCAAAGCTTTCAAGACTTCAGAATTGTGAATACGGAGTTGTAAATCTCAGGAGTGTTTAATCAATACACAATTACTTATCTTCTCTTTCCTACTTCACTTATTTCATTTATCTAGATATGAAGCTAAGTGGTTCTCTTCCTGTGGTAATTAGAAGTCAGCAACAGGCATCAGAATCAGCTGAGCAATGTCCCTATCACACAGGTGCCGAGCCTCACCCCAGACCACTCAGATCCCATTCGTCTGAAGTAGCAAGCAGGACCCTGTATTTTTTCCAAAGTCCTATAAATGATTTGCTATACATCTTTCAATGAGAATCATAGCTTGATGAGACAATATGTAACTGGCTCCATAAGCAAGAAAAAAAAATTTTAATAGTTTTTTTAGTTCCCTTTTGTTTCAAATAAGTTTTCAGTGTTCACATTGTGGCTAGAGCTAGCTGTTCTAAGTGGCTTTGAATTGGTGAAACCGTGGACAATGAGTTTTATCTCAGCACCAGTGACTTGGCAACTGCAGTTTGTTAGCAGACTCAGTAAAATTTGCTGACCAAAACTTTGTAACATTCTGATGTACTGATTCATTCCTTTTGAGTCTTTTTTTTTTTCTGAAACAGTGGAATCTCCTTGCAGCCACAAGATAACTATTATACAAGCCTTATACCTCCTATTTGTCCAGAGAACACAAGATAAGCAACACCCCACCACAGATCATGTCCAAGGACCTGCTGAGCAGCCTATTCTCCACATACCACCTGCAAGAATGACCAATAATAACCCCTAGCTCATTATACTACTAAAATTCCCACTCCAGGGGGGATTTATCCATCATTTTTTGATCATGGGATGTATGTACTAGCATGATTTTTCACTCTACTTGCATGCCCTGCACTCCACTCCAAACACGTAATGATACATATTCCCCTCAAGGCATTATTCATTTCATCCCCAGAAAAAGACGGATTTGAGGCAGTCCCTACCTCCCACCTCCCAGTTAACACATCTCCTGCAATAAATCCTTTCTTCTTTGACAATCCTCATTTTCTCAGAAACTGACTTTCTGTGCGGCGAGCAACAGTGAACCCCCCTTATGGGTTCGTTAGCAAATAGACTAAAATGTATTTTTGGTTTGTATCTATATGGCTTAATAGCATAACAAATTCAACGAACAAGAATATTTCATGTAAAATTAACCACTCTCCAAATCCAAGGTTGTTTTCTCCAAAACCTTAGCATTTTGGATGCTACTAAAAAGTATTAGGCTATCATGAAAGTGTATTGTTTGTTCTGTTAAATTCTTTGTTTTGAGTGGCTATTTTTATTATTGCTTTCCCTAGACAGACACTTCTACATGCTGAACCCACACTGTGTGCACAGCTCATGTAGACCAACAGTCGACTGCTGGTCTTGTGTATCATCTCTGCTCACTTAACTGAGCAATTTAATCAGATTTTGGCATAGGCTTGTGAACCTTCTGTCAAAAAACCATGTTTAGTTGCTAGTCAAGTCAAAACAGGTAACTCAAGAATTTCATGCAATTTTCAGCCATCTCATCTGGCACATAATTTGTACGAATTTGGAAGAAATGATTTTTATTTATAAAATAAATCTAATTTTTCTAACATCACTGCTACATCCCCTTATAGTGATGCAGACAAGTTGATTTTGACAGGGCGTCTAAGTTCTCTCCTTAAGTATTGAAGAATAGCAATACATTACTGCTTTACTTTGTCTAGTTAAGGTTTCTGAATTTTTTTTCTTTCCCATTTACACAGAAGATCTTTAAGTATTGCAGGTTACTGAGATTTTTGTTTTGCTCTAGAGGAGTTGTAACACAATATTTTATTTTTTCTTTCAGGTATAGCAGGTTGTCATCTCCTTTCATACACTAAGAGCAAGTTAATAAAATTTGTGCTCATGATAACATGAGCCTATGTACATACCTTTATTTCCCAGAGTACACTGTGGCATAAAAGCAAATCTAACACTCATTTAGCATCTCTAGTTTATCAAAGCCATTCTCACATATCTTTATATATTTTTTCACAGTGATAGCTAATCCTTTCACAATGAGCAGAGAAATACCATCTTCTGCAATAACACTTGATTGAAAGAGAGATTCCTAGCAAATATATTTTTCAAATAACTATTAAGAATGCAAAATAAGTCTATTCCTCATTATGGCGATGATACGGACATGGGAGTCATTCATTCATTTATTCAATGAGCATTTATTAAGAATTAAATATATAGTCAGAAGAAACAAGATTTAGTGTTTGATAGAACAGGAGGGTGACTACAGTTAACAGTAATCTGTTGTGCATTTCAAAATAGCTAGAACAGAATAATTCAAATGTTTCTAGCATAAAGAAAGAAATGAATATTTAAGGTGATGGATACCCTATATCCCAATTACCCTGATTTGCTCTTTACCCATTATATGAATATATTAGATTATCACATGTACCCAAAAAATATGTACATCTATTATGTATCAATTTAAGAAAAAACAATTTGCTATGTGCTAAAGCATTTTTCTAGATTCTTGGGCTACATCAGTGAAATAAACAAAAATTACAGAGTTTACATTCTAGTAGGAGAAACAAAACAAACAATAAACATAATAAATGAGTTACATAATACATTGCAAGGCAATAAGTGACATGGGAAAAAGAAAAAATTGAGCCTGGTAAGACAGGCGAGCTAGGGCAGGTGGTCCAGGTGGTCACAGAGAAGGGATATGATATGGTTGCAATTGTACTTGGGGTGGTAACGGCAGGATTCACTGAGAAGATGACACTTGAGCAAAATGGACAGCAGGTGGGAAATGTTACGTACAAAACACAGAACAGCAGGAGCAGAGAAGCTTCTTACTAATGTCTGTTGGTCCCCTCTATTTATCCACTGACCTCTGAAGACAAGAGTCACAAAGCAACTGGTGCCTGATGAGGAGCTCCTTGGCAATGCAGGCCCCAGGAATGGCACAGTTAGGGATGACTTGCTCTAGAAGCTATGACAATCTGCCTATACTCTCAGATTCTGTCTCTTTAGCAAGTTATAGGGCCCTTGAATTAGTTGAGCAATAAGATGTAGCAAGACTGAAACCAGTACCAGAAAAATACAAGGAAAATTAAGTAAATTCAGATATGGCAATGTAAGTGGCTCACATTGGCCAGTTAATTAAATGTGAATTTAAGGCCTGTGTTTGTGCCTTCCTGCCTCATTAAGGTGTCCCCAACTATTTTTACAGTATCTTATAGCCCCCTTTTAAATATGTCCTAGAAGAGGCTCCATGTATATCTTTTCCTTACAAAGACCAGCTTGGATTCTCTTAATCCATTCTTCAGATCCACCTGAAAGAGGATTTAATTTAACCAACTTCCTCTGGAAATAGAAAGTTAGCTTTATTGATTTTTCCTTAGAGGTAATGGATAGATAGATCAATGATAAATAAATTATTGGTGAGAGCTCCATATGAATGAGTTAGGATATTACTTAGGGTCTCTCTGCTCAATATTTGTACACTGTATCCATTACATGAAGCAGCCATCTTAAGAAACAAATACTGATGCTCAAATGGGGTTATTTCAGCAGATGATTGATTCTCAAATATTAGGACATTGTGCTTTGCCTGATAAGTGCTTGGTTCTTTGTTTGATTTAATTCTATTTAGGACTCAAGACTCAGCACAGATGCAGCATATCCAGTTGTCTCAATTACACTGGTTCCTCCAGGTTACAGATATTATCTTATTCAATCTAAATTACCCCACACTTTCCTTACCACATAGTATTAATGCAAAAAGATAACTGAGCACCAACCATCAAAAATATATGGCTGTTACCCGCTAGGGACTTTCAAATAATTGATAAATCATTAAATTGACAAATGAATATCAGGCTGACAGCATTAGTTCTAAAGGGCATAATATGAAGAATTACACATACTCCAAATTACTCTTGCAGGGTATACTATAAAATATACTTTTTAAATATAGAAAAATGAGAATTTTGTTTTGACAAATATATAAATCAAAGGAACAGATGAAAATATTAAACATCATAATGACTTTGATTTTTTTCCCATTTACATTTGTCCATCTGGATTAGACTGATATGGGGGAAATAAATATGCAAATATAAGTTTGGATACAATTAAAAAGAACATATACATTAAGTAGTTTTAAGAAGCTTCCCCAGTGAGAGCCCATCTGTGCAAGAAACTAATATGTACTAGAAAACTTGTCTGCCTTGAGAATTAAACAAGGAGGCCTAAGTATAAAAGTACTGCTGGTTTAGTAGAAGATTATTTTATACATACTCCTAGGTTCTCCCACTGTTCAAATCACTCCCGAGGGGTAAGTTAAGTCTGCTTAAAGATAGAGTAACTGCTTTAGTCCACCAGGGAACCACTACCAAGTAGTACTCTCATGAATTGAAATGTTAATATGCTTCCAAAGCGCCAAGTACACATGCAAAGATTAATGATGCTTTGGGAGAGTGAAGATGAAACTCATTTTGCTTTTCTAGTGCTATTACTATCTAACTTTTTTCTTTTTACAATTTCATAACTTTTGTTCCATTTTGTTTTCTCCCACAGAATTGTTATGAAGTGAAGAATGCTAAAGTAGCCCTTCTATTAGGCACAGTAAAATTAGTCTTCCAGGATATAAAATGTGGCAACTCAAAATTATGTGAAACTGAGCAGAGCTGAATATTACTAGAGTTTTCAAACATATGCTCCATACCAAAATAGGCTATTGTGAGAGTAAATCATTCTCATGTTCACCTACCCCTTTCCATAGGAAAACTGGTTAAGTGTGACACAACATATGGAGATGTCTGGCAGTGATTCTCACAAGCGTGCATCCCTCTTTCCATGTGCATTTAACAGCTCAGAGAGAATTTGCAAAGTTGGGTATCAATACAACAAACAAGTTGCATTAATAGAATGAAGGATACTGTTCTCACTAGACGAACCTTACTCAGTTTGCCAACCCTTGCTCTGCGGAGGACAAAATGTTCCGATCACTTTCATTGAGGCATGAGGTTCTCCGGCAAGGCAAGTCAGCAGGGGTTCCTTCACTCAGCTGTCAGTGTTGGTACTGGAAGGGCTTCCCATGATACCTTTAAGAGCAGATGTCAAAATCCCAACTATACCTCATTATCAGGACTCCCAAAGGGCCTTTTCACAAAAGCAGAGGTTTGGGCAGATGTTCTAGCCAAATCATCTGCTGATCACTCTGCATTCCACCTGCTGAAATGCCCTTAGGATTGCTATTGGTTATATATTACTTTCTGTCTCAGACTCCTGAAGAACATTCTGACGACCTGTTTTAAAAATGCTGCTTTGAGTTAGAACCGGTGGAAGGTGGCAGTGAAAAAAGGCACTAATAGTAACACTGTACATATTCTTTTAGGTAGATCTGACAATGAGCAGGAGAACCATACAAACTACTTTATCTCAAACATTAACTGGATTATTTTTGTTGTGCATCATCTTAAAATGAAGCGAACAAATCACTAAACAAATGACTCCAAATCCATGATTTCACAGAGCAGAGACCATCTTCCTGATTTGGGGACCAGAGCACCAGTAAGTCAGTGCTATTCATAGTACATGATGAAATACTGGGATATTTGTATCATGTTAACTAGGCATAATTTTATCAACTAAAGCATTACTAAATAATATGTATACAATATAAATTCCCAACCATAAATATGAATTCATGAAAAAAAGACTTTTTAGCCCCAATGATTTTTCCTGAGATTTTTTGCTTTTTCTGTTATTGTTAATATAATAATTTGCTTGTCTCTTCTGCTTATGTGGACTAGCTCTTCCTAGAAGCTAAGCAATAGTAGGTGGCAAAAGCCTGAAGTATAACTTATAGAATAAAGCTTAAAATTGAGAATTTTTCATCACAGTATTTTTTCTATAAAAAAGCGAAAAATAATAATTATTATCCAATTTCTATGATTGAAGATTTTGGTTCATCTCACTGATCTCAGCCTGAAAACCACTGTTCCTTCAATAACTGTTTCAGCAAGCATGTTTTATATGAATATCAGTGCCAGATACCATAACAGTTACCAAAGATTTGAAGTCAAATAAGAGATCAACTCTTATCAAAAGGCATTTAAGGGTAAAAGAGGAATATAGAAAATAAATCCATGATTACCAACATATAGTTTCAAGAATAGTGGTATGCATAGGTTACTACTGCAGCACAGAGCAAGAGCATCTAAATTACACTGAATTATATTAAGAGAACTTCCTGAAAGAATTGACACAGTCATTTCGAAGGATGAGTGGAGCCACAGTGTATCCCAAAGATACAAGGATGGTTCAAATTATGCAAATATATAAATGTGATTCATCACACAAATAGAGGCAAAAACAAAGACCATATGATCCTCTCAATAGATGCAGAAAAACAATTTGACAAAATTCAGCACCTTTTTTTGACAAGAACTCTTAACAAAATAGGCATAAATGGAACATAACTCAAAATTGTAAAGCCATATATGACAAACCCACAGCCAACATCATCATGGATGCGGAAAATTGAAAGCATTCCTGCTTAGAACTAGAACCAGACAAGGTTGCCCACTGTCACCGCTTCCGTTCAACATAATGCTGGAAGTCCTAGCCAGAGCAATCAGGCAAGAGAAGGAAATTAAGTATATCTGAAAGGGGAAACAGGAGGTCAAATTATTGCTTTTTGTTGATGATATGATATTATATCTAGAAAACCCCAAAGATTCTGCCAAGACTTCTGGAATTGATAAATAAATTCAGCAATATTTCAGGTTACAAAAATCAATGTACACACATCAGTAGCATTTCTATACACCAACAGTCAAGCCGAGAATCAAATCAAATACTCAATACCTATCACAATAGCAACAAAGAAAATAAAATACCTAAGAATATATTTAGCCAAGGAGGTGAAAGACCTCTACAGGGAGAATTATGAAACATTAAAGAAATCACAGAGACTGTAAACAAATGGAAAAACATATTATGCTTATGGATTGGCAGAATCAACATTAAAATGTTTAAACTACCCAAAGTGATTTACAGATTCAATGCAATTGCCATTAAAATAATGCCATTTTTCACAGATCTAGAAAAAAATAATTCTATGCTTTGTATGGAACCAGAAAAGATCCCAATAGCCAAGCGACCTTAAGCAAAAAGAACAAATCGGGAGGCCTCACTTTACCAGACTTTAAGCTATACTACAAGGCTATAATAACCAAAACAGCATAGGATTGGTAGGGGAACAGAGACATAGACCAATGGATCAGAACAGAGAATCCAAATGTAAAATCATCCTCATATTAACATCTGATCTTTGACAAAGCAGACAAAAATGTACACTGGGGAAAGAATCCCTATTCACTACATGGTGTTGGGAAAATTGGATAGCCACATGTAAGAAGACTGAAACAGGATCTGTACCTCTTACCATTTCCAAAAATTAATTCACAATGGATAACAGACTTAAACCTAAGCCATTAAACTAGAAGAATTCTAAAAGAAAATATTGGAAAAGCCCTTAGAGTTATTGGCCTGGTCAAAGAATTTATGAAGAGGATTCTAAAGGCAATCACAGCAACAACAAAAATAAATAAATGGGACCTGAATAAATTAAAAAGCTTCTGCACAGCCAACTAAACTATCACTAGAGTGAATAGAATAGACAACCTACAGAATGGGAGAAAATTATTTGCATGCTATACATCTGATAATGGGCTAATAACCAGAATCTACAAAGAACTCAAGCAAATCTGCAAGAAGAAATCAAATAAGCCCATTAAAAAGTGGGCAAAAGACATGAACAGAACCTTTTCAAAAGAAGATAGGCTAAATAATGAACAACAAACATATCAAAAAATGATCAGTGTTTCTCATCATGAAGGAAATGCAAATCAAAACCACAATGAGATATTACCTAACCCAGTAAAACTGGCTTTTAGCAAAAAGTCCTGAAACAATAGCTGCTGATGTGAATGTGGAGAGAAGGGAATACTTACACACTATTGGTGGGACTGCAAACTAGTACAACTCTAAGGAGAGTAGTAAGGAGATACCTCAAAGAACTAAAAGCAGACCTACCATTTGATCTAGCAATCCCATTGTTGAGTATTTACCCAAAGGAAAAAAAGTGATTTCATCAAAAATACACTTGCACTAGAATATTTATTGAGGCACCATTCACAATTGCAAAGATGTCGAATCAACCCAAGTACCCATCAATATATGAGTGGATTAATAAAATGTGGTATATGTATTTCACGGAATATTTAGCCATAAAAAATGGTGAATTAATACTTTTGGTAACTACCTGGATGGAACTGGAGACCATTCTTCTAAGTGAAGTATTGCAAGAATGAAAAAACAAATGCCACATGTACTCACCATCATATTGCTACTAATTGATCAACACTTATTTGCAGATATGATAGTAACATTCATTGGATGTCAGGGAGGTCAGCGGGGGAAAGGGGATCGTTGTGGTGTGTACTGTCTGGGGGATGGGCACGCTTGTAGATCTGACTCAGGTGGGGCAAAGGCAATATATGTAACCTAAACATTTGTACCTCTGTAATATTCTGAAATTAAAAATGAATAAAAATGAATAAATAAATAAATAGGAACTAATTGCTCAACTTTCACGTGCACAAACAATAGTAAAACTCAATGGAAATGAAGTAGGGGTAAGGGGATGTATAAAAATCACAGGTAACAGGTATAATGCACATTTCTGGGTGGTGCACACACTTATAACTTTGACTCAAACTTTATAAAAGCAATTCATGTAATCAAAATGTTTGTCCCTGTAATATCCCGAAATAAAAAACAAATCAATTTTAAAAATTATATTTACAAAGTATGTTCTATAATTGCTTAGATTGTAATAGCAACAAAAATGAGGTTCTTTAAATTATACACAGAAATCTAAGTTAAAAAGATTAAAATATTTACTTGGGAAAAAGCCAGGAAATTAAAAAGAAAATGTTACCAGTTGGTCATAGATATATGGGGAATTGATTTCTCTCTTGAACTTTTCTGAATTTTCTTAAATATTAACCACTTATTTTACATTTGGAAATATAGAATCCACCATTTTAACAATTTGGGGAAATAAGCATTTAACTTACGAAAGCAATTTCAAAGAAAAATACTAAAATACATAACAACATCCAAATCAAACATTTCATGAAAATAAACATTTAAAGTTTGCAAAACAAACTGGGTTGTTTTGTGCACGAAATCTGACAGACGAAACACCGATATATTTTCTATGTTAAAAATTTGTATGTAAGAAAAATTCTGGGGTTTTAAACAATCAAAGAATAAACATCAAACAGATAATTCATGAAATTTTACACATCTCACAAACATATGAAAAATGCACATTCTAACTTAAAAGAAGGCAACCAAGCTAAACACCAGGGCAAATGGCTCCCAGCTATAAAAATCCATTGTAAAAACAATTTTACTGTATATCTTCAGCAAAATAAATGAAATTATTACATTGATGGAATAAGAACTAAAAGTAGACCTACCATTTGTAAAAAGAGTACAACTTGAGAACAAGAAAGATTTTGAAAATTGCAAAGAAAACTACCATATAGACAGGTGTGCTGAAGTCAACACACACATACATACACATATAATAGACAGTGCCATGGGTTTAATTGTGTCCCCCTATAGTATATATTGAAATTCTAACCCTTAGAACCCCAGAATGTGACCTTATTTGGACATAAGGCAGATATAACTAGAAAAGATGTCATATAGGAATAAGGTGAGCCCTTAAGCCAGTACATCTGGTGTCCTTACAAAAAGAGTGGAGACACAGGAAGGAGAACTACCAAGCAAAGAGACACAAACACACAGAAAGAAGATGGCCATGTGAAGAAGGCAGAGATGTGAGTTATGCTGCCACAAGCCAAAGAATGCCTAGAGCCACTAGAAGCTAGAAGGAGGCAAGGAAGGATCTTCCCCTAGAGGCTTGGGAGGGAGCACAGCCTTACCAAAACCTTGGTTTCAGACTTCTAGCTTCCAGAACTGAGGTAGAATAAGTTCCTGTTGTTTTAAGCCTCCTATTTTGTGCTTACTTTGTATGGCAACCATAGGAAACTAGTACAGGTGGTAAATAATAGAATGTACAATGCTAAAATATCCTCCAAAAAATTGCACTCTTTTGGCTTTCCACTGTCTCTAGTGTAAAATCCATTCATCTTGAAAAAGCCTTTAAGACTCTGCCTGATGTGCCAACTGCCTATCACGGAACTTCATCCCCCAAGTATCTCTGTCTTATTCATTATGCTTTACTCTAGCCATCCTTGAGTTCCCTCAAAGACATTAGTTCCCTTGATCAATCTAATCTCTTAGCTATCTCAGGGCTTTGCACATGCTCTTCCTGCCTGGAACACTCCCTCCATTTTTTCTCTGCCTGGCTCCTTCTCATAGTTCTGGCCTCAGCAAAAATGCTACCTTCTCAAGAGGCTTTCTTTAACCATCCCCTCTAAGTTCCCATGCCCTCTCCCAGCCTTGATATTCTCTATTTTGGTGCCTTGTTTCTACAATAGAAAACAGCAGAGTTGAGAGGAGTTTAACTTGAATTGGGTAGTCAGAAACAGCCTCTTGGGAAGGTGACATGTTGGCCCACTGAATGAGTAAAAACATCTTTATGATATTAGATACTATTGCTAAGAAGTATAACTTGGAAGAAATCTTTTAGGAATAAATTTGGCAAAGTGTATTAAGAGGCTTTACAAAAATATGCTCTAAGTAAATAAATGGGAGCAAAGGGTCGTTTTTCCTTTCAAAAGAATTCCAATCAATGAATATAGAAGGAATGAAGGAAAGAGGGAAATACATCACCATCCTGATGACAAACACCACAGTAATAATTGTTGCAGGCAAAATCTACTAATCGATGCTAAAATTAGTGGGCAAAAGTTTCAGGAGAAATAGGATATTTGTATAGTCTCAAAGTTATCTCCTCTAAGATATTTATTAATTACAAAGAGAAAACGTGGGATCCTGGATCTGATCTTGGGACAGAAAAAGACATTGGTTAAAAAAGGAAAAAACCCGTAAAATTCAAGTGAGGAATGTAGTTTTGTTAATACCAGTTAATGATGGTACAACCAATGTTAATACCAATGACAATTTCCTGGTTATATAATTGAATTATGATTCTGTAAGGCATTAACATTAGGGGAAACTAATTGAAAGGTACAAGGAACTCTCTGTTTTATTTCTGCAACTGTTTTGTCATTCTAAAATTATTCCAAAATAAAAAGTTAAAAAATTAATTTTAAAAAGTCACAGGGCAAAGGGAGCATTGATCTGTCAGCATGAAAAATTCTCTGGTTCTCTCTCTAGAATGTTGAAAAAAACTTGCTTGGTTCTTTATGCCTTGCTTGTCCTAAAAGGAATGTGCCTATATCTGCATTGAAAATGCAGGTTTTAAAAAGTTCATTTTGAAAAGAAAAATAAATTTGGAGGTCTCACATTTCCTTGATTTTAAAACTTACTACAAAACAGGAAAAAGCTTCACGACATTGGATTTATCAATGATTTCTTGATATAATACCAAAAGCACAAGCAACAAAACAAAAAATAAATTGGACTTCAAAATTAAAAACTTTTGTGTGTCAACACAATCAACATAGTGAAAAGGCAACCATGGAATGAAAGAAAATATTTACAAATCTTATATCTGATAAGAGATTAATACCCAGAATATATAAATAACTTCTAAAACTCAACAAATCAACCCATTAAAAAATGGGCAAAGAACTTCAATAGTTATTTATCCAAAAAAAGTATACAGATGGCCAATAAAAACACGAAAAGATGCTCGACATCACTAATTATTAGAGAAATGCAAATCAAACTCACAATGAAATGCCACTTCCCACCTGATAGGATGATTATTATTTTTTTTTAAAAAAAAAAGCAAGAAAATAACTTAGTGAGAATGTGGAGGAACTGGAATCCTTGTGTATTACTGGTGGCATGTAAAATTACACAACAGCTGTAGAAAATAATGTGGTTACTCAAAAAATTAAACAGAGAATCATCATATGATCCAGCAACTCCACTTCTGCATACATACGCAAAGGAACTGAAAAGAGAGACTCAAAGAAATAATTGTACACCAATATTCATAGCAGACTTATTTATAATAATAGTCAAAAGGTGGAAGTAATCCAAATATCCCTCAATAATACATATATTGTATATTTACAATGTAATATTATTCAGCCTTACAAAGGAGGGAAATTCTGACACATGCCACAACACTGTTGAAACTTGAAGACATTATGCTAAGTGAAATGCATCGGACACAAAAGGACATGGTATGATTCCAATTCTATGAGGTACCTAGAGTAATCAAATTCATAAAGACAGAAAGTAGGATGGTGGTTTTCAGGGGTTGAAGGCAGGATAAATGAGGAGTTATTATTATTGGATACAGAGTTTCAGTTTGGAAAGAGAAAGAAGTTCTGGAGACCAATGGTAATGATGGTTCCAAAACTATGTGAACGGTTTGTGCCACCAAACTGAACAATTAAAAATGGTTGAAACAGTAACTTGTATGCAATGTGTATTTTACCACAACAAAAAAATATAAGTACATATGTTTTGGTTCAAACTAACCGTTCACATCGTTATGGAACCATCATTACCACTGGTCTCCAGTGATTGGCCTCTATCAAAAAATCCCCCAAAACAATAAATGCTGGTGAGGATGTGGAGAGACAGGAACACTCTTACACTGCTGGTGGGACTGCAAATTAGTGCAACCTCTGTGGAAAAGAATTTGGAGATTCCTCAAAGAGCTAAAAATAGAATTACCATTTGATCCAGCAATAGC
>CAUYRT010074096.1:0-26142 GCA_963574885.1 Lepilemur ruficaudatus | reverse complement strand
TTTTAGTTGGCCAATTAATTTCTTTCTATTTTTAGTAGAGATGGGGTCTCGCTCTTGCTCAGGCTGGTCTCGAACTCCTGACCTTGAGCAATCCGCCCGCCTCGGCCTCCCAGAGTGCTAGGATTACAGGCGTGAGCCACCAAGCCCCGCCTTGGAGTTCCTTTTAATTTTGGTAATTTTTCTGTTAGTTCGATATCATCTCAAACCAGATACTTGACCTTCAATATACCCAAGAGAAATAAACCCATATTCGTAGCAGTTTTGCTTATAACAGGCTCAGACTGAAACACCCGGAGTATCTTTGGAGGAGTGAGAAGGCAAAGCCTGTGAGGCGGGCGCAGCTACCCAGCGTGCAGTGACCACCGGTGCGCGCACACCGGCATGCACCTTCAAAGCCTTACGCAGAGTGCAAGGAGCCAGGCTTGGAAGACCACTTTCTGAGTGGTTCCTCTGATCATGACGTTCAAGAACAGTCAAGACGAATCTGGAAATCCCAATAGCGGTTTCTTCTCTGGGGTGGCGGAGTTACTGCCTGTGAAGGGGCGCTAGGAACCTTCTGGGCCGCTGCCACACTTGCTGTCTTGATCTGGGTAGTGGGCCTGTGGATTTATCCGTACATAAAAGTTCTTTGAGCTGCGTGCTTCAGACAAACCCCACTCATGCACTTTACTGTATATAATTACACCTCAATATCAAAGAGGAAACATAAAAAATTATCTAAAGATACACATCAAGCGGGAGAACGAGGCGGGCAGGGAGCAGGGAGCGGGGTTAAAGGGAATAAATAGGCAACAGCAGAGAGGAGCTTGTGCAGGCAGTCGTGGTAACACGTCGCGAACCCAGCAGGCAACTCCACCCTTGGCACCCGAAGTTCAGAAAGAAAAGCCGGAAACGCCCTAGGAGCTCAGAAAGGGGGAGCACCTTGCCTGAGGTCACACAGCGGGTGGGAAGCAGAGGCAGGATTTGAACCTGGGTCTGAGGAGCCCCAGGCTGTGCTCCTTACCCACTGCTGTGGCCTGCACTCCCTGGGCTGGACGGCCCTGCTGTGCTCTCAGAGGCTCCCCAGGGCCTGGCCGGGGATGGCGAAACCACCGCTTGGCAAAGACCCGTTCCAGCCCTGGGCTCGCAGCTCCAAGTGGGGAGGGGAGTGAGTGGGGCAGAGGGCAGCTCCCGTCCCTGGAGCCCCGCTGCCTGGCCTGGGTGGCTCTGCCAACCTCTGCCCGCCTCCTGCGGCCTTTGCCTTCCTTCCTGGGCCAGCGTGTGGGCTCCGGAGCCCCACAGGCTTTGGTGTGAATCCCAGCTCTGCTTCCATCTGGCCGTGCAGCCTGGGGTGAGTGGCCCACTCTGTGCCTCAGTTTCCAGGTCCAGAGCCTGCCCATGGGAGCATTTACTTAATGGCAGTGGTGAGCACAGAGGAGTGTGTGCAGTACCCACCTCGATGCCTGCATCCGCTAAGCGCCAGCAACGGCAGCTGTTACTGTCATTGTTGATAACACTGCTACTTGTGGGATACTGTGGGAAGGGGGCCCTGGTGCCCCAAGACCTCACAAACACCGACATGTGAAAACAGCTGGCATGGAATGGAAAGTACTGGAGAATGGAGCTTTCTGACTGCCTGAGGGTTATCAGAAAACTCTTGCTTCCTACCCTGGTTTTTATGAGCGTTCTTGGTAAACTAAGATAGAGCCAGGGTGGCTTCCTAGGGGTACGACCTGGGCGGTCCCATAGACCCCTTGCTCAGAATGCCCCACCCCTTGGTTTAATTGCCTGCTATTGTCATCTTGCAATTCTTAATGAGTTGAGAATTGTCATGTAGCCGGTCCTGGGCAGGACTGTGGCATCCAGAAAGGTCACCTAGCACTTTCACCTGAGTTGTGTCCTTTGATGTTCAGGAGCACTCTTTGAGACTAGGTGTCTCCATCACTAACCTCATTCACCTCAGGTTCCTCACCTGGGAAGAGGGAGGAAGTGCTTTGCGCCAGGCCACAGGGAAACAAGGGACAAGTCTCGATCTTCTGGCCCTCTGATTCTTTCGGTGGGAAACTTGGGACACTGAGGACTTGGCGAGCCTGCGGTGTGCCCCTGGAGCACACAGTAGGTGCTCAACAGACAGTACCTGTTGCTCTTTAACGCCCTGTCTTTTTACTATTAAATTTTGATTTAAATTGATGCTATTAATACACACATCTGTCCTCCCAACACATGAAAACATTTCTGATCAAGCTGAAGTTGATCTTGGACCACCTGCCCCAGGGCTGGCTCCTTCCTTGCCCTGCCAGCGTGGTGTTGTAATTTTGGGGTTTGAACTTCTAGATCTTTGTCTATGCAATCCTTTCATCTCCGGGTGAATGTGTCTTTTCTTTGCTTTTTTTCTGTTATACCTTTTAAATTGTGAACTTTATACAGACATATGACCTGGGCAGAGAAGAGCTGATACATTTTCACCGATCAAATTCACCCATGTAACCAGCACTTGGATCTAGAAACAGAACATTTCTCATCCCTCAAAAATCTCTCTCTGGACTTCTAACAGATTAGATTGTCTTGCCTGTTCTACAGCTTCGCATCAGTGGAATCATTCAGGATATCTGCTTTTGTGTCGGGTGTCTTTTTGCTCAGCTGAACTTTTGAGGTTAGAAAACCCAAAACGTACACCTTCATTTTTGCTATTAACACCGTGCTGTGTTCCGTTGCGTGGATATGCTACAATCCGGGCTACTATTGGTGGACATTCGATTCGTTTCTGGGTTTTGGTGGCTGTGCACACGAGCTGCCACGGACGTTCTTGTCTGTGCCTTTTGGTGGACTCCAGCTCTCCCCTCTGTTGGGTTTGTGTCGGGGAGGGCAGCGTCGCTGGGCACCACATCTATGCCGTGTCAGGCTTCCGTAGATGCTGCCCGTTTCCAAAGCACTTGTGCACCCGGAGCCGTCCGTCTTCCCAGCTGGGGCCGCTCGGGCACATGGGTGGTAGCATCTCACTGTGGTTTTCATTTGCATTTCTGGACGTGTGCTCTTTTCAATGCCTCAGTGGCCTTACACCAGCCACCTCGCTGGGACTTGTTCCTGTCCTTCCTGTGATCTCCGTGAGAGCTGTCCACGTGGTGCATTCCCCGGTTCACTCCCTTTGAAGGCCGTGGTCTGCCCACTCAATGAGAACGTCTTCTTGTGACATCACCGCCCCCACCCCCATTTCCGGCCCATCTCTCCTTGATTCTGAGTCCCTGGCTGTCAGTGGGGACTCTGTGACATCCACATGCGTGGTGCCCATTTAATGGCTGGTAAATGGACTAATAGAAGAAAAAGGGGGAAAATACCTAAAACAAAACCCAAAAAGCTCCCCCAAGCCCCAGCTCTGGTTACTTGAGGGGTTGCACTGTGGTGAATGCCAGTCAATCGGAGTTTCTGTGAGATGTGTAGAAGCACAGACCTGGGGCCGCGCGGCATCGCCAGTCGCTGCGTCCGACACTTTCTGGAGAAGAATCACACACCACGGATGTAATAGGACCTGGGAGGAGCCGGTGGGATCGCGCTGGGAGAGGGCCGTCGGTGGGACCAGCTACCCCTCGGGCCTCCAGGATTTTCCTGAGGTCCCATACCCAGGAAGCAGCTGAACGAAGACCCAGACCCAGGACTTCTGATGCGCGTGCCATGATGTTTGCATTTTGTTCTCTGCTGTACCTGCAGCCCAGAGCCTGGCACCCAGAAGACTGTCGAAGCCGTGCTCCAGAGCTGGCTTCATTGAGCGCCTGCCCTGTGCCGGGCACCGTGCTAAGCCCGGGACGCAGCAGAAAACAAGGCAGCCCGAACTCCCCGTCTTTATGGTGCTTGCACTGTCAGGGTGGGGGATACCGTCAGTCAGATGAGGAGTGCTACGGAGAAAAATAAGGAAGGGAGGAGAGAAGGGGCGCGTGTGTGTGAGCGTGTGAGAGAGGGAGATGTTGCATTTAACCACAGAGGTCAGGGAGGCCTTGCTGAGAGATGGTGATATCCAAGCAAAACCCTGAGGAGGTAAGGCGAGAGCCATGAGGAAATCTGGGGAAAGCCGGCGCAGCTAGTGCAAAGGCCCTGAGGTGGGTTCCCGCTCCCTACGTTCAAGGCACAGCAAGGAGGCCCGCGTGGGGGGCTGTTGCAAGGGATGGGAGAGAAGGTGAACGGGGAGTTGGAAGGTGGATGTGAGTGGGTGGGGTTCTGAGGAGAGGACAGATAGGATGTGACTTCTTCCTCCCAGGGTTAGGGCGTGGCTGTTGTCAGCTGGAGGAAGGGAGGAGCAGAAAACAAAATAGACGAACTGATAGAAAGTCAGCCTGTGGCTTGGTACACAGTAGGCACTCAATAAACAGCAGAGGGTATGTGGGGACTTTGGATGGAGTGACCTGCTAAGCTTTAATGGGGTTCCTAGTGGGCTGAGTGATGCCTGAGGGGACCTGTCTACCGAGTACTCACTCTGCCCATGGAGGGCTGGCTGTCCCCAGATAGGCCGGGGGCAGGAAGGGCAGCCGAGTGGGAAGAGGAGCTGGTGGGGGACCCAGAGACAGCGTCCCCACTGGGAGGGCAGGGCTTCCCCGCTCTCCACCGGCTCCCCTCCACCCTGCACTTGGTGCACAGCCAGGACACCGTGTGGGGTCCGTATGTGTGTGACCATCAGTCCGTGGTCAGTCTCTCCCACAGGTGTGGAGCTCCCAGGGTGGGAACTGATCTGTTACGTGGATGGCTGTGTCCCCAGCACTTAGAATGGCACTGGGCACATAGTAGGTGCTTGGTGAAAACTAAATGGAGGGTGGGTGATGTGTCCGTAGACAGAGATGGATAGATAGACGGATGGATGCTCAGGTGTCTGGGTGACAGTGTGAGCAGTGACCAGGTGGAGGAAGGATGAGTGGGTGGATAATTGGGTGGGTGGTGGATGAATGGACCAGGGTGGTGTGGAATGCCATAGAAAATTCCTGGCTCAAGAGTTAGGAGACCTGGGTTCAAGTTCAGTCTTGCACTTGGTAAGGCCAATGTCTTCGGAGCCTTGGGCTTGTCCGTTTGCTCTCTCTGCCTCGTTTCCCCATCTATTGGTTTTTCAACTTCATCATTGCTTTTGTTTTATTGGATAGATCCTTTTCATTCCCCCCAATTTTCCTGGAGCCTCATGGCAAGAATGGGCTGAGAGGGAGCTGCAGAGGAGATGGGGCAGCGGCCCAGCGGTGGGCAGCCCCCGGACCCCGCAAGCTGGGAACCCAGCCAAGAACCCCGCCTGACCGCTCTTGCTTTCCAGTAGCTCCCTGCTCTGAGTCCCTCCTCCCCTGGGTGTTGGCCAAAAATGCAGATTCCAGGGTTTCCCCGGCGATGCTTTCGGTGGTCTGGAGCAGGCCCAGAAATCTGCAATTTTAACCAGTCTACCCCAGGATTCTGCGCTCATCCCTGGTTAAGACTCACTGCCACTTTCCAGGACTATGAGATCCTACAGTCCAGTGGCTGTGTGTGTGGGTGTGCGTGTGCACGCTTGTGCATGAGCATGTGTGTTGGGGGCATCGGGATTGCTGTGACATTTTCTGTATTAGAAAAGAGCCAGGCGTGGCGGTGCGTCTGAAGTCCTAGCTGCTCTGGGGCTGAGGCGAGAGGATCCCTTGAGCGCAGGAGCTCTGGGCTGTAGCACGCTCTGCTGATCGGGTGTCTGCACTAAGTTTGGCATCAAAACAGTGACCTCCCAGGAGCAGCGGGCCACCAGGTTGCCTAAGGAGGCGTGAACCAGCCTAGGTCGGAAACAGCGGGTCAACAGTCCAGTGCTGATCAGTGGCGGGATCATGCCTGTGAACAAGCCCTGCACTCCAGCCTGGGCAACACAGCGAGACCCTGTCTCTTATTTAAAAAAAAAAAGACTGGAAGCAACTGTGATGTTCGTGAGTGGGGCTGGGGAAGGACATGGAGTCTGGTCCCTCCCTGGAGGACCCAGCAGGTGTTAAAAATAAGGGAGAAGGTGCTGATAAGATCTTCAAGACATTGTCAAGTGAAAAAGCAGGTGCAGAACAATGCCTGTGGTTTCACCGCTTGTGTTAAGACATACAGACAGGAGAGAAATGTGGGGATGTGTGGATGGTTCTGGAAGAACACACAAGAAACTGAGGCCAGGTAGCCTCTGGGGAAGGAACCCAGTGGGCTAGGAGTGGGAGGGAGACTGACCGCACTGAGGCCCGTGGTTATATCTGAATTCCTGCCTTGGTCCTGGGTTCAAATTCTGCCTGTGATTAGCTGTGTGACCCTAAGCCAGTGATGGGCACTCTCTGAGCCTCGGTTTCCCCACGTGTAAATGGGCCATATGTTTCCAGCTTGGGGCCAGGAAACCTGCTCCTGCCTGGGCTTGGGTTTCCCAGGAGGCTCCTGGTCAGTCCTCACCTTCCAGCAGCCCCACTCAAACCAGGGAAGGTGGGTCCCCAGGGAGGGGGGGGGCCCAGTCCAGGGCGAGGCTGAGCTGGAAAAACCGGCAGGTTCGGAGCAGTCTGTGCAGGCACCATCCTCACTCCCTTGCCTGGAGGCTGCTGGGGACACGCACCCCACCCCACGCCCCTGGGGGTTGGGACCGGAAAGAGAGAAGGAGACAGGGAAAGAGAGAGACAGGGAGGAAGAGAGACACATGGAGATGGGGTCAGATTGAGGCTGAGAGACAAAGAGTCCAGCTGTGGAGCTGGGCTGTCTCTGGCCAGGTGGCTGGGGCCGGCGAGGTGCAGGGCTGCTGGGGAGGGGTGGGGGTGTCCGTGTGTCCACTGGCCATGGGGTGGGGGCACAGGGTGCTGGAGGCAGCCCTGGCAGGGCATTTTCCACGCCTCTGGCTCCACGGCAGGTCCGAGTGGTCCTGGGAGTCAGCGCAGGGTCCTTCTCTTCTTGCCCCTGCCGTCCTCCCTGGGGATGTGTACCTGGCGGCTGCCTCCCCAGGGGGCCTTCTCAGAGCAGAGCTGGGAAGGCCTGAGGTGAAACTGAGCTAATTAGTGTTCAGAACTGAGATAATGGCAGCCTGGAATGTTCCCTAGGAGGTCCTGGTGGGGGTAGGCAGCCAGGGGGCCGGGAGGGTGCCTGGGATTGGCTGGGTCAGCTCTTCTGCCGCCTAAACCCGGGATGCCAGAACAGCCTGAGACCGCGAGGCCGGGCCCTCAGGGCTCAGGATCTGCAGCTGCTCAAGGCCCCACCAGGCCACTGTGTGTAGCAGCCAAAGTGAGCCGCTGAACCCCATTCTGATCACATCCATCCCAGCCCCTGCTTAAAGCCTTCCATGGCTCCCCATGGCCCTTTAACTAAAATCCAGGCTCAGGGGAGCCTGTGATCTGCTCTTGCTCCTGCCTCTTCACTCTGGCTTACTTCTCCTCTAGAACATGCCACACTCGCCCCACCGCAGGACCTTTGCATATGCTGTGTCCCCTCCTAGCGCGCTCTTCCTCCGCCTCCTGTTGCAATTCTCTTCTGTGCCTGCTTCAGGCCTCAGCTCTAAGTCACCTCCTCGGACAGGCTCCGGTTTTCGGCCGGCCAGGCCCTCCCCCCCCCGCGCCCTGTCCTCTTGGTGCCGTTCCTCCTTCGATGCCTACCTCCTCCACGGGGGTGTCAGCTCAGTCACTGCTGTGTCCAGTAGGACCTGACACACACCAGTGAGCCGGGGACCACCAGGGAAGTGGCCTGGACTTTTTTCGAAGTGTGGGTTCCTCCTAGGAAGGGACCCTGCTGACCGCCCGGGGGCCCTTCCCCGCCCCTCCCCCAGCCCCACAAGATCCTGCCTCTGTGTCTGCGGACTGCGCAGGGTGGCCCTGGCTGGGATGTGGTAATGAATCACTGGCCAGAATCCGGTTGAGACTGTCTCCCAGCAGGGCACGGCCCGCCTGTCTGCGCAGGGGCTGGGGCCACAGGCCGCTGTATCGGGGGCCCCAGGTGTTCCCCTGAGCCTCCTGCCTCCAGCTGCAGATAACAGCACAGGGGTATGCTCAATGGCCTCAGGCAACTCCCTGTCACTCTCTGGGTCTCCCAGTCACACAGGTGGGGTCCCACCCCCAGGGGAGAGTGAAAAACTGGCTAGAAATGTGGTCCTGGGCTGGGAGACCTTGGGTGATAATAACACCAACTTCTCAAGGAGGGCGAAAAGAGAAAGTGGAGAGTGACAATGATGGGAATCCCACGTGTCCCCAACTGGAGGGGACGGAGGGGGTCCGGGTGACTGACCTGCCCCAGGGTCCTTGAATGCTTGAGATTTACAAGCATCCTGGGGCCCATCGAGGCGGGTGGGAGTGTCCTCGTAGTGTGGCAGAGAGTGTTGGCAAGTGAGCGCTTGAGCTCACTGAACAGGAGGAGCTGCCTTCTCTGGGAGGATCTCTCATCCCTGAGCAGACGTGGACACAGCCAATGACTGATGAAATCAGGGGACAAAAGCTCAGCCCTCTCACTTCAAGGTGGGACCACCTCTGGTGCAACTTGTAAGCCAGAGCTCCCGATGGGATCAGGCTGAGGCTGGACCTTAGCTGAGACCACATCCTGGTGTAGCTCCTTCCCGCCCTGGCCCGCTTCCCCCTCTCCCCTTCCCCTCACAGCATGTCCTCAGTGAATCATGTGCATTCCAGTCCCCTTTCAGGATCTGCTTCTGGGCAACCTGACCTAAGACATGTCCCCAGGGAAGCCCTCCCCCCCCTTCCTCCCCCTTTCTGGTCTCATCTCTGTGGGTCTCTTCTTGCAGCCCTCCTTATGGCCATGTTTTCACATTTGTTCAGATGGTTGGAGTCTGTCTCTCACCCCAGAATGTCAGGCAGGGAGCACGTGGACCCTGTGCCCGTCACAGGCTTGGTACACAGTAGGTGCTCGGTGAGTATTTGTTGAATGATGGAATAGAATGCTAGCTGGGTGAGTTGGAGGTTGGGGGCTGGGCCTCAGGTTCTTTCCATCTCATGGTTCTGCGATCTTCAGCCAGCCCAGTTCCTCACAGTTCCACAACAGCTGCCAAAGCTCCTGCCATTGCTACTTTACACAGCCAAGGCAGGAAAAGGCCCTCGTGTGTCTTCTTAAGAATGAGGAAACCATTCCCAGAAGTCTCTTGGCAGACTTCCCCATCTCACCAGCCGCAGATGCATTCCGTGTCCCGTCACTGCGAGAGAAGGAGAGGGCCCCATGGCATTTGCCCTCCAGCCCTGGGGTGCTGGGGGCAGAGTCTGCCTCACCCACTGAGGGGGAATCCAGCTGTCTGTGAGCTGCAGACCCCTGAATGGGAGGCATTTCGAGTGTCCCCCATCTGCCCTCCCTCCCTGGGGAGCCCTTGGGAGGCTGTGGGAGGGAGGCGGGGCTGGGTGAGGGTTTCAAGCAAATTAGGCGGCCAGACACCTTCACTTCAGTAAATATTTATAGAGCCAGGGATGTAGGGAGGCGGGCAGGCCTGAGGGTGAGTGCAGGAGAGACAGCTGGGCCAGAGATACTGACGGTGAGACAGAGAGACTCGGAGGGGAGAAGGAGCGGCAGAGGGAAAGGGAGAGGCTGTGAGATAAGGGGCCGAGAGAGGGGCTTTGCCAGCCAGGCGTCCGCACTGGGCCCTGCAGCAGTCCCTCTCCTGGGGGGAACGGCGTCTCCCCTTCTCTTTGGCTGCAGGTGCTGGGCAAGTTGCTTTCCAGCCTGCGCCTTGGTTTCCCCTTCTGCCCAGTGGGGGTTAGTGACCCCTACTCAGGCCCATCTCAACACTGGGGACTATCATGGCTCCGGTGGCCCCCTTTGACCTGTAAACAGCCTTGCCTGGTGGGTGGGGACTGTCACCCCCAGTGGGCAGGGGAGGCACATGCCCAGGTCCCAGCAGGAAGGTGGAGGAGGGATCTGGAGTGTGTGGTCCTAAAGCCCGTGTGCTGTCTGTGCCCCACAGGGTCATGGTGGGCCAGGAGGAGGGGTGAGGGTACCCCTGGGGGTGGCGCTGGCCACCAGCAATGTGTGCCAGTAATGACAGTTCTGGTAATAATGGCCGCTGGGTTCTGGCTGCCCCCCAGGCGCCAGGCACCAACCCCACGAGGGAGGCCCTGCTTCGTCCCACTTGGCTTGTCCTTCCCACTTTATAGATGTGGAAACCTCAGCTCAGAGAGGGGCAGCGACTTCCTACACCAGAGTTTAGGGTTTGAGGTGGGAAGGGTCTGGGTTCGAGTCCCTGCTCCACCCAGATAGGCTGGGTGCCCTGGGCGGACACTTCCTCTTCCTGAGCCCCAGTCCTTCCATCTGTAAAATGGGAAAATAACAGTTTAGGGGTGACATGAAGATTGAATGAGATGATGCATGCACAGAAGGCACTTGGCACAGGGCCAGGTACACAGTAAACTCTCAGTAAATGTTAACCGGGATGTTGGGCACCAGTTTTCAAATAATTTAAAATGAGTCCTTTAATAGCTCCCTGTTTTGCAGAGGAAGAGCTGAGGTCCAAGAAAGGGAAGTGACTTGCCCACGGTCGCTGGCAAGCGGAGGAGCTGAGATTCGAATCCCATGGGCTTGGAGGCCCTCATGCAACCCGTGATGGCTCGGCCCGGCTGGCCTGTGTGGGACTCAGTCCTCGTGGGTCGAGAAGATGTGCGTGGCCTGGCCTGGTATCCCTCTGGCCTGGATCAGCCACAGTCACCAGTTGGGGCGGTTGCAAAATCGCTCTCCCTCGGCCCGTCGATAAAGGGTGCCCATTGCAAAACGCAGTGGAGAAATTATTGAGTGTTGTGTCATCCTGCGGCCAGGCCCTGGGTGCCCCTTTCCTGCCCGGAGGCCTGGGTGGGGCCGACTCCTCACTCTCTCCCTCCGTGGCCCTGGCTGGGGTGGCAGTCCACCAGGGCTTTTGGGGACTGGGCAGAGGACAGGTCCCCAAAGCCCTCCGCTCCGAGGAAATGGCAGCTCCGTCCTCCTGGTGCTCAGGCCCAAAGCCTGGGTGCACCTTGATTCGTCTCTTGCCCACAGCCAATAACTGGTCAGGAAATCCTCTCAGCTCCACCTTTAAAATCGATCCAGAATCCAGCCGGGCTTCCCCCTCCACTTCCACATCTGGATTCAACGCCACAATCCTCTCCCGCCCAGACTACTGCAGTAGCCTGCCTGCTGGTCTCACGGCTCCAACCTTCCCTCCCCACTCTCCACATGCAGCCAAAGGGGTCCTGTTAGAACTAAGTCCGATCCTATTATCCCTCCTCCGTATAGAACCTTCCACAGCTCCTGCCTTAGAGCAAAACCCAAAGTCTTTTCAAGGGCCACAGGACCCTGCTGGATCTGGTCCCCAAGGCCTTCCTACCCCCATCCACTTCTCTCTCTCCCTCACTGCCTTTGCTCCAGCCACACTGGGCTCCGTGCCATTCCTCCAACATGCCGGGCATGACCTAACCCCAGGGCCTTTGCGCTTGCTGTTCCTGCTGCCTGGGGTGCTCTTCCCCAAGCTCTTTCACTTAGAGTTGCCTCTTTCTTCAGATCTCATCTCAGTGCCACCTCCCCAGGGACGCCTTCCCTGGCTCCCTGCTCAAGTGTCACCTCCACGGTCACCCTAGCCTTTTCGTTTTTCTTCTGTCCTTACCATCACATTATACATTTGTTTGTTTGTTTAATGTCTGTCTCCCTCCTTAGAGTGTCAACTTCCTCGGTGCAGGGACTGTCATGTTGTTGACAATGCTCCCTGGGCACTCGGCATGGGCCTGGCACGCAGTAGGTGCTCCGCAAAGATTTGTTGAATCAGTGAATGGGTGGGCAGGAGGGGTGGCCTTGGCTAGGTCACACCTCGGCAAACACCCCAAGTCCCCCTGAGGGTTTGAGGATGGTGCGCAGAACAGACTCTGCCTTCACGTTGCTGTTGGAGACGGCTTCCCCGACCACCCGGTCAGTGGCCCCAGTGCCGGCCCCTCCCCGGCCCCCGCCTTCCGTGCTCTCACTCCTGCTGTCTGTCTCCGTGTTCATCATTGGCCCCTGCTCCCCCCCACTGTGAGCCCTCTGAGGACAGGGCCACCTCTGCCTGGGCCCCACTGCTGCCCCCGGTCCTCCACCCAGGGCCTGGCACCCCGTGGGATGCATTCCGTGGCAGCCCGGTCCAGGTTTGCATCCTGGCCAGGAGGGAGCCCGGAGAGACGCTGTGCCCGGACCTGCCAACCCAGGGAGAGGAGGGGGCCGCTCAGGCCTTCATTATAACACATCCCATAATGGCACGCTGTTATAATAGGCACACAAAGTGTACTAATCTGATATTATATCTGGGCTTTTTATAATAGATACAATCAGCGGCCGCAGTTTGCTAACTCATTCTCCACCTATCTCCACGCTCCACCTAGATCATTATCAGCTTCCCTAATTAAGTGGAAGGCAGAGCTCTGCAGGCGACGCTCTCAGCCCAGCTCCGACGAGTCCGGCCCGGCCCTCCCGTAAGCTGGGATAATAGCTACTCCCACACGGGGTGAGGCTTGCGCTGCCTTCCCCATGCCAGCCCCGTCCCAGGCTCGGGCGTGACAGGCCTGCTCCGAGGTCTGGAGAACCACAGACACCAGCCACCGAGGGCTGGGGCTGGCGGGATGTGCGGGGTTCGGCCTGTGGGGTGCATTTGCAGAGAGTCAGAATGAGCTGCCGACACTGAGAAACGAGGACGCTGTGTGCAAACAGCCGGGTCTCTGCTTCTCTTGTGAAATGGGAAGGTGCAGGGACTCGGGGCTCACGGGCCCGGGTGCTGGGGCTCCGGAGCGGTGGCCGCCACTGGACGGGACGTAACTACAGTCACCTCCCACCTGTTTCACTTTTATGTCCCTGCTGAGCTGGGTTTGCAACCCCTGCCCTGGGGTTGAGAGGTCAGCTACCCCTCTGCAAGATGGGACATGGAGGCTCAGCAGAGGCAAGTGACTCTACCGATGCTGCCCAGCAGGCCTGGAACCAGGTCTCCATCACCCGAGAGTCTATTGAGCTTCCCCTGTACGGCAAGCACCGGGCACAGAAAGACCTTGCCCTCGGGGGGTGACAGTCTCTTACCCCACAGCCATACTGTCATCTTTTTTGCTGGGCAATAGTATCTGTTAGAGACGGGTCCTTTCTGATCCCCTCAAGGTAGCTGGCAGCAGGTTCCACACGGCTGCTGGGCCCCTCTGGGACGGAGAAAAGGTTCTGAAGGGTCCACGGGGACGGGAAGCAGCCACCTGGGAAGGAATCCCCGGCTTCCCACCGCAAGGGTGCCCCTGACTGATCCCCAGCCTGGCCTCCCAGGAAGCAGGAAGGGTGGGCGAGGTGGGGATGGCGGGAGGTGAGCCGAGGGGACACAGTGGCATCAGCTAGACAGAGCATGGGGACTTTCCCATCCTGGTTGAACCAGAGGTGAATCCATTAGACCCTTCTCAAGACAGGAAGCGGAGGCTCACGACACTGAAAGCTGCCCAGGAAAAAGGCCCACCTGGGAGAAATTGCTCCTCCCCACCGCCCTCGGCCTGGAGGAGAGACTGCAGCCTGGAGCCTCTCCCCAGTGCTTCGGCACTGGACCCAGCTTGGGTCCCACTGACCCAGGGGGCCGTGGCAGGGCCCCCCAGGAGCCACATCTGAAGAGCATCAGGCCGCCGCACGCTCCGTGGCCAGCGCCCCACTGACGCGGGGGGATGAATAACAGTCCCGGCCGTCATGTGCGTTCGCTAAAAATAAACTGACATACTTTTGCATTGGGAAACAATGTGGATTCCAAACATTCTCAAAGGGCAGAGAGGGGAAAAAGGGAAGAATGGAAATCAAGTTTTCAAGCTTAGTAATTAATTAGCGCCTGTAAACAAATGACTCATGCTCTTTCCTGGCTGTTTTTCTTTCCATTTTGCGTGGATTTTCGCAGGGACTGCGGGAAGGAGGCCAAGTGAGCAAAGCTGATAGGCAAGACGGGGCCCAGATGTGAGCGTCCTGCGGAGGAGTTGGCCGGCTGGAGAGCACGGGGAACAGCTTTGGGTGGAGGGAACACCCTGTGGGGTGGCCCCGAGAACAGCGAGGAGGACCGTGTGGCCAGAGTCGAGTGGGCAAGGGGGGATGTCATAGAGGAGCGCAGGACTTGGGCCATGCAGAGCCTTGGTGGCTGTGTTAAGGCGTTTAGATTTGATCCTGAAAACAGTGGGAACCATGGGAGGGTTTGGAGCTGGCAAGGAACGTCATCTGATTTGTATTAATGTTATATAATGGTGTCATTTAAAAAATGGATGATTAGAAAAATATATTTTGCGTGTTCTCTGTTGTTTGGATGCTTCCGGTAGGTAGACTTCCTGAACAAATGAAAATTATCGAGTGTTCTATTTCTTAGGGGTTTGCACGTGTAATACCTGTTTCCTTCCTGTAGAGCATCAGCCCTGTGATGTCAGGGACCTTGTCGTAGTGTTTACTTCTACGTCCCAGGGCCTAGACCACTGCTGGGCACACAGCATGAGCTCAGCACATGTTTGTCAAGTGAACGAACCTTCTCTGCAAGGTTGGAGCCTCATTCCGTCTCCCAGGCTAGCCCGGGATGGTCCCCAGGAGGGGCAGATCCTGTTTAGTTAATAAGGAGAAGTTTTATGGCCAGAAAAATCTATTCTGTAAGGCAGGGGTCCCCAACCTATGGTGAGTTGTGTAATTATTGCATTATATGTTACAATGTAACAATAATAGAAATAAAGTGCACAATAAACGCAATGCGCTTGAATCATCTCAAAACCATCCCCCCCCCCGACTCGCTCTGTGGAAAAATTCTCATCCATGGAAATAGTCCTTGGTGCCAAGAGGGTTGGGGACCGCTACTGTAAGGGACTGAACTCCCGGCAAAGGGGGTATTCAGGCAGGGCCCACACTACCAGCCCCACAGAGCCCCCTCGAATTTGAGACAGTTTCTGTGCTGGCTCACAGACTCCACTCACATGATCTATGAGGATGGTGTGTTATTTTATGTCCATTGCACAGATAGGGAAACTGAGGCCCAGGGAACAGGGACATGCTCAAGGTCAAGTGGTTATAAGTGGAGGGGCCTGGATTGGAATCCAGGTCTGACTATAACGTCTGTGTCTTTAACCCCTTCTCTGAGCCATAGATACGGGTTCGAATGCCAGCTCCACCACTTAGATGCTGTGTGGCCTGGGGCAAGTCACTTTGCCTTTCTGAGCCTCAGTGTCTGGCACCTTTAAATGGGGATGTGGCCACCTGCCTCGCAGGGCTGCTGGGTGCTCCTGCTGGGTGCTCAGGGAAGTCTGAGCTGGCGCACATGTGTTCAAAGCATGTGCATCTTCTCTTTGCCGAGGGCCTTCTGCCGTCGGACCGCTCCTGGGCTGTTGACCCACGCTCAGGCCAGCAGCTCCCTGGTCCACTCTCCAGCCTCCACTGCCCACTGGTGTTGATTCACCCATGCCATGAGCCTCTTGCCCTCTGCCTGCCCATTCTTCCTCCTTTTCTTGGTAAAACCGCTGCCTTCTCTGATTGCCAAAGCTCCTCTCCTGGAGCAGGCGGGTGGCGGCGGGCCTTCATCCCACAGAACGGTCTCAGCTGCTTCCCCATCTCTCCCACCCGTCCCACGCTGGGCTGAGGTCACCAGGCACGAGGCTGGATGCAGACACGGCCAGGGTTGGGGTTTAACTAATCATCATGGGGCAGCCGGGGTTCGGGCTGGCCCTGGGTCCCTGTGGGGGGAGAGGCTGGTGGGCGGACCCGGGAGGGCAGAGTGAAAATCCTGGGAGAGACGGCGCTTGCAGCCCACGCAAACACAGCTGTGGAAAAGCCCAGCGGAATGCTAAAGGGATGTGCACTGATTGGGGCAGGGGAGGCAGAGGCGGGGTGAGTCTTGGGAGGCTTCATGGAGGTGATGTGCTTGGACCCAGGTACGCAGAGGGGAGACGAAGCGCCTGGGCTCTGGGGCTGAGGCGTGAATCTCAGGTCCGCCCCTTTCCCGTTGTATGAACTTGGTCAGGTTCACATCCCTCTCTGAGCCTCAGTTTCCTCACTGGGAAAATAGAGATGATAATGTCAGCATCCCCCTCACAGGATGTGGTGACAACTAGGAGAGATGATGCAGATAGTGTCCCGCGCGGGGCCAGGCACATGGCCAATGCTCGACGTGTAGTGGTTTTTATTTTCACACTTACTGGGAGCATAGCAGAAAGTACCAGAATTCCAGCTTCAGTCAGGCCTGGGTGCAAAGCTTAGTTTCCGCCTGTCCGAGTTCACGGCAAGCCCCTTCTCCTGCACGAGCCTCCGTCTCCTCCCCTGGACCTGGGGATGGCTTTACTGCTGGAGCTGTTCATGCAGTGGAAGCATGTGACTGGCCCCGTGGAGTCACGGCACACGGTAGGCACTCAGTAAGGAGTGGTGGGCACCCGCCGGCCTGTGGCCGAAGGGTTCAGAGCAGGGTTTGAGTGGCAGGCCGATGTGGCTCTGAGGCCTGCTCTGGCCCCACGGGCTGCCATGTGGACTCAGCGGGTCCCCGGGTGTGAAGTGCCTGACTTGGTGCCTGGCGCGCAGCAGGTGCGTGGTCAGTTGGAGCAAAATCTGGGTTTTTGTGACCCTGGTGACTGGCATGAGGCCACCTTGATGTCCCAGCTGGGAATGGAACTTCTTTCCCTTGTGAGTTGGGGATGGTTCTGCCCCTTTCTTGGTGAGGAAACTGAGGCTCAGAGAGGCAAAGTCGCGACCCCGAGATGCGCACCTGGGTCTGTGTGGCTCTGGAGCCTGTGTTTCTCAACGGGGGCTCTCTGGTGCATGACTGGATTGGGGGTGTCCCACAGGGCCCCTGGAGAGCCGCTGTGGGTGTCTTGTGGGGCAGTCCCCACTACACCCAGCCTGACCTGACCAGCACCGTAGCACTCTGCCCAATTTAAAATTTTTTGTTACTACTGGGAATTTTGAGGCATTTTTTCCAACTGTCCAGAGTCTGAACCTCCTTCCTACGTGTGGAGAATTTTCTGCTCTAGGAGGCAGATGTTCTAGGAGGCTGAGAGTGTGAGACTTGTGCTGTGTCCCCTGCCCCCATCCTGCAGCTGGGTGGGTGTCTTGGCTTGGCCAAGCAGATGCGCTGTCCCGGCCCTGTTGGGGAGTCCATGCTGGTTACATCCCTCCCCTGCTCACAATACTCATATGGCTCCCCATGGCCCTGAAGATAAAACCCAAACTCCTCCCCGTGTCCCATGAAGTTCACCTTGACGGAGCCCGCTGACCTCGCCTGCTCCCGTCACTCCCCCAACCACAGGGACCTCCCTCAGCTGCCATGACACCTGCCTCAGGGCCTGTTTGCTGTCCCTTCTGGCGCTGTGACTCCAGCTCACCGGTGAGGAGGTGGGGCTGGAGGTGGCTGCGGGAAACGGTGGTCACAGTCCACGCCGGAGACCCCTTCCTCCAGGAAGACAAAGTGGATCCCCGGCCTCACCTCAGTTCAGCTCAAGGTAGGTCTTCTTGAGGGCAGTGGGCGGGTGTCGGGGGCGACATTGTCCCCCACGGAGGGGAACGTTCATTCTTGTGGGGTGAAAACTCTTAATGTCTTTATGTGTAAAGCAAAGATCTACGTACCAAACACAGACGTACGGTTTACCTGTGGCATGAACACTGCAGGAGGGGCAAGTAGGGGAAAGGTCTGGAAATACTCCGTGGGGCAATAAAGAACCCACCCTGGGTGGCACTGGTGGGCTGCGTTCCACTCGGTTTAAGACTCCACTGGATTCGCATTGACTCAACGAGCTCAGCAGGACCCCGCACTCCCGCTCGGTCAGCTCAGCTCCGCGCGGGTCTGGCGCAGCCCGACCTGACCTCCAGATGGTGCCGCGGGCCTGGGTCCGCGGAACCCCGGGCGGTTTGAGACCCTCCTTGGCTTGATTTCACTCTACTCGGCCTAACTCGCAGCGCCCCGACGTGGCTTACCTCAATTTACCTCAGTTTGATTCGCCTCAGCTCAACTCGCCCCGATTCCGCCCACCTGAGTTCAGCTCCCGTCAAGCCCGCAGAAGGGAGGGTTGACTCAGCTCCGCCTCGACTCCTCAACTTGCCTCGTCTGAACCCGACTTAGCTCAGCTCATCTCAGCCTGACCCAGCCCGACCACCCCTCCCAGTGCTCCCCGTCTGGCTGGGGACTCCAGCGTGTCCTTCCAACGGTGCCGTGGCAGGGTGGGCACAAGGTGCCGGGTGACAGCCGTGGCAGCCCCAATGAGCCCAGATGACTCCGCACGGAAGGCAGCGGAAGCTCACGCACCACAGTGGGAGGAAGGGCATTCTGGGTAAAAGGAACAGCGTGTGCAAAGGGGCAGAGGCAGGAGGGCAGAGTGGGAGGAAGAGGATGGGGCAAAGGCAGCTGGGGAACATGCTCAGTCCCCGAGGGAGGACTCGGGCCTGGGGAAAGTGGGAGCCACTGTGGTGTTTGAGCAGAGGAGAAATGGGATTTAAAACACCCCCTGGCTGCGGGGTCAGACAGAACTGGGAGGTGGGGCTGGACTTCAAATCCAGCACTGGGGTGTTGGTAGGGGCAGACAGGCGGGGAGCTTAACAAAAGCATTTAGGAATCAACAATAAAAATGACCAGAAATTGAGCACTTCCTCTAGACCAGGCTTTGTTTACTTGCTGTACCTGTATTAACTAATTTAATCCTCCCAACAACCTCAGGAGGTAGGTATTATTATTGACCCTCTTTTATAGATGAGGAAGCAGAGGCCCAGAAAGGCCAAGATGTTTGTCCAAGGCACACAGCTCCTAAGTGGCAGAGCTGGGGTCTGTGCTCGGGCACTGATGCTCCAGGGGCCTCAGGAGCAGCTGGGCACCCTTTTCCAAGTTCCATGGCAGGTGCCCCCATAGGCCAACCTTGCCCCTCAACCCCAAACACACAGTAGGAGCTCAGGAAATTCTTTCTCTGAGTTTGTGTGGATTTAAATCATCATTACCATTTGAGCTGGGAAGGCCTGTCCCCTGTTCAAAGGAAGAATCTGTTATCATTGTCACTGCACAGGAGAGGAAACTGAGGCCCAAGGTCACACTGCAATGAGTCCGGGATTTGAATCTCAGATGGGAACATGTTCCGTCTACAAACAGGTGGGGTGGTCATCAGTGGGATCTTCAGCCACTGGGGTTTTCATTCAGTGTATGTGCGCGTAGCGGAGGCCCTGCACGGAGGATCCCGCCCTGGTCCTTCGGTGCTCAAAATTCTCCCATGGCTGCCTTGTGTGCCGAGGATGCAGTCCAGGCTTCCTACAGCAGCCCAGGAGTCCCTGCCTGATCCCCTCCCTGCCCTGCTTGCCTCCCATGACTTTTCCCATCCTGCCCTCTGAGCCAGCTTCCTCCCACACTCCCATCCCTCCACCCCAGGGCCTTTGCACGTGCTGTTCCCTCTGCGGGACACTCTTCTCCTGGCAGTCCCATCTCAGCTGTTGGGCCTCATGTCTAATGTCACCTCACCCCCGCCCCGGAGTGGCCTTCCCTAAGCACCTGAGCTAAAGTCAAGTCCCCCACTCCTTCCCTATCACATCACTTATTTATTTGCTTTCAAATAAAACAAAATCCCTTGCTGGATTTTCCCTGTTGGTTTATTATCTGCCTCCTGCAGGGGCCTGAACTGCTGTAGGTAGGAACTCTGTCTGTCTGGTATCCTACTGCCTGGCACACAGTAGGTGCTCTCTAAACATTTGTGGAATGAACGAGTACATGCGTGCAGGAAGGGATGGAACTAGTTTGAGGATTTAGGTGCCGAGAGGAGGCACAGCAGGCTCAGGCTGGGGTCCGAGGCGGCCGCTCCCCGTCTCCCGGCTGGGGCTGGGGCAGCGGGCGGGGCTGGGCGAGGCCTCCTCCTTCCTTGCTGTTTTCATCCTCTCGGTAATTATGGGCTCAGACACTCCTCGATGCCTTCCCAGAATAATAGCTGGGCCTGTTATCAGCGGCATCTCTGGGACCTTCTCACAAACAGTCATTAATCAGGTCTCGCCGCCACCCTGCCCTCCCGCCTGGTGGAAACCGAGGCACAGAGAGGTGAGGCCATTTTCCCAGGGCCACACAGCCGATGCAGGGAGGCTGGGATGTTTTGCCCTGGACCCTGTGGTGTGGCACGGATGCCCTTCTCCCTGCTCCGAGTCAGGGGAAGCCTCTGAGCCCACCATGACTGGGGGCCCTGCCCCCAATTTCAGGCCCCCAGCCCTCCTTGAAGCCCTGGGGGCCTCCCAAGGTGGCCTCTTAATCATCGCAGGTTAATTAAGGAGGTTAAACAGCTCCTGGGGGCCCATGCTGGCTGCCGGGGCTGAGAGGTGGTGGGGCCCCGGCCCGCATCTCCAATCGAGGCCTCTGCTCCCCACCGGAGCCCGGCAGGGGCACTGTGCCTCCTTGGTGCCCATCTCAGGACCCGGGGGTCTTGAGAAGGCGCAGGGCCTCAGACAGTGTCTCGGAGCTCCGCGGTTGGTGTGGGGCCCCCTCCCCTTCTTTGGCGGTGTGTGGGAGGCGCTGGCATCACTTAATGAGGCCTCCGCGCTGCCAAGGAGAGCTGGAGGAGTTGAAACAGGTTCTGGGTGAGGTGAGTTTCGTGGGCTGGGCAGAATCCGTGGCTGTGTGCCATGTGGGTGCTCCCTGGGGCAGTGGGGGGGCGGGCATGGACCCCCACCTGGCCCCTGTGTGCAGCCCTCTGCCCTGATGGGGTGAGGGCAAAGGAAGCTCGGGAGGGGACAGCAGATGTGAAGCAGGATGATGGTCGGGGATGGAGGCTCACATCCCACCTTCCCGTACCCCATCACAAGCTTGTGGGAGTCCCAGCAAGTACGACCACAGCGGCAGGTTCTGGGGTTCCTGAGACACTGCAAATCTGTGCTCTGATCTGAGGAATCGGGTGGTTGGATGGGACGATCTCAGGCTCAAAGCTTTAGTTTCAGAGTGACCCACCCCAGACAGAGCTGCTGACTTGCTGTGTGACCTTGGGCAAATTGCTTTCCTCCTCTGGGCCCCTGTAGTTCTCTTGCTGTGATCCGGTGGCGGCGGGGTGGACGGAGCAATGGCAAATGCTGCCTGCTGGTCGCAGGTGTCTCCACCGCCGTTTCAGATGCTTGGCGAGGGGCACCTGGGCCTGCTCTCTTCAGGATACAACAAGGAAGTCATTCAGTGCGTCTCTCCTGGCCCTGGGGAAACTTGGAGGCTCTGGACTCAGGCCAGGGAGGCTCAGCAGGAAGCTCCGCAAGGCCGGGCTGTGCTCACAGCCTCTCTGTGCTGCTGGGTCCCCGGGCCACTGCGGGATGGGCTCAGGCAGGGCTGGCTCAAGGCGGGACCCCTCTGCATTCCCAGAGCCCGTGTGCATGTGGGCCCGGCTTTTGTCTCTCCCAGCTTTTTTTTAAAGTCATTTTTATGGATATATAATTTACGTACAGTAAAATTCACCCTTTTGGGGTGTAAGGTCTATGAATTTTTGCAAACACCACCATTGTGTAACCACCACCGTGACCGAGATACAGAGTACTTCTGTCACTCCAGAAAGTTCCCGGGTGCCCTTGGTCATCAGTCCCCTTCCCTACTCCCAGCCCCTGACAACCACCAATCTCCACCAACTTTTTATTTTGAAAAATCTCAAACTTAAATAAAAGTGCATAAGCCTCTCAGGGAAGCACTGGAGCGTCCCTTCACCCAGATTTCCCGCCTGCCAACACCGGCCCATGTGCACTCTCTCTCTCTCTCTCTGTGTCTCTGCGTGATTTATGCTGAACTGTTTGAGAGGGAGTTGCAAACGCCCTTACCCTTCACCCTGGATGCTCAAGCGTGCACCTCTGGAAAACAACCAGGACATTCATTCTCCGACAGCCACTGCGCCATTGTCACAGCTGAGACATTCAGCGTGGGTTCCACATGCGACCTAGTATTCTGTCCATGTTCAAATCGCTGCGATTGTGCCCAAGGGCCCTTTAGAACAGTTTTGAAGTTTTTGTTTTATTTTATTTTATTCTTTATTTTTCTGTTCCAGACTCCAGTCGAGGATCAGGCCCTGCATTTGGTAGCAAGTCTCTTTGGTGTCCTTTGATCTGGAACATTCTCCCCCTGCCCTTGCTTGACGACAGAACACTTTTCAAAAGCCACCCTCATGGTTCCCTATACGAGGAGCTGCAAGGAGAAGCTCCGTGGGGCATGAGCCCGGGAAGGGGGCCGCTGACTTGGAGGCATGGGGGTGTCCTGAGAGTTTTTCCTTAAAAGTGTTGTTTAAAAGAAAGGGCGGGGGGAGACTTGGGTTCCTTGTCTCACCTTCAATAATGCCAGAAATCTCAAAGCAAGGAGTAGAAATCACCTGATTTGCAGGTGAGAGGATCTTTGGCCCCATGGTTGGCGTTTAAATCCCAGATCTGCCAGCCCTTTGCTGTGAGATCTTGGGCAGGTGGTTTTACCTCTATGGCCTCAGTTTCCCCACCTGTGAAATGAGGATAATGCTAGTCCCTCCACCTCACCCCACTCTTGCGAGGATTAAATGACTTAACGCATATATAATGCATCAACAGTAGCTACTTCGCTTGTTAACAATTTCATGATTGATGGTATTTCCAGACATTTCTCTACACTCACATACATGGATATATGTGAATAATATGTTAGATAGATTGGGTTACCTCCTGTTCTCGCAATAATCCATTGCGAGCATTTTCCCATATCCGTAAATGGAGCCTCCTTCGTCACATAAAAATTTTAACTTTCGTTAATTTTTGTCCACAGATGATCCGTCCGTGTGGCACCAACAGCGAAGGCACCACAGTAAAAGTCAGCCTGCCGCCCGCTCTGGCCGCGCTCTCCGCGCTGCACCGAGACGATCCGTGCTGCTTTCCAGAAGGGTTCTGTGAGCACGCAAGCAGACACGCGATTTTCTTTCTGTTTTCCTGCAGATACTGGAGGACTACACGCACTCTTACTGCACCTGGTTGTTTCCACTTAACAGTAGACCCCGGCGACATTCCGCAGTGGGGCGCAGAGCATCCTCCTCCTTTCTCGAGGTGCCTGGTGTGGAGACGCGCTGCGGCTCAGCGAACCTGTTCCTCACTGACAGACGTCTAGGCAGCTCGCTGCAAAGTGCAGCAGGGAGCCCTGTGCGGACACCTTGGTGTCCACGTGCAGGTGCATCCACGGGATGTATTCCTGGGAGTGGAACTGCTGGGTCAAAAGTCACGTATATTTGGAATTTTATTTATTTTTTCTCTCTCAGACATCTAGGAAGTTGGCCCATCTGCCGTCGTTTTTAATGGCTACACGAATCCTGGTGTCTTTAACAAACAGTCCCCGTCGGTAGGTGTTTGCCTGGTTCCAGTTTGTCTTCCCATAAACAGCTCCACAATGGACGTCTTTGTGCCGCGTCCGTGTGCGGGACAATCGGCTGGCGGGGAATTCCCGGGGTGAGCAGGAAACGCCGAGATGAGAAAACTGAACCAGAGCAGCCAGCGGTATGGACGGTGGCTGCAGGGGCCGCACGCTCCCCGGCCCTCCTTGCCCCGGTGCGGCCCCAGCAATCTAGAGTGGCAGATTCCTCTAGACCCTCGGGGGCGTGGGAAACTCCCCGGTGGGGCGATGCTGTCGGCCCCAGGTCACGCTCGGGGCCACGGACACACAGCACCGCCCCACTCGGGAGCCCATTAGAAATGCAATGTCTTCCTCCCCCGCCCCCCACCAAAGGCCCGTTAGATTTTAACAAGTCCCCAGGGGCTTGGCCAGCACAGCCAAATCTAAGAGCTGCCCTAAAACAAACCCAGACCACCCCCCCGAAGACTGGAGATCACGGCTCAACCTCGGGGCTGGAGCCGGCCTGAGGTCAAGCCTGGCTTCACCACCCACCGGCTGTGTGGCTGAGGGTGCACTGGGCAACCTCTCTGTGCCCTGGTGTCCTCATCTGCAAAACAGGAATGAGAGGCGCACTCACCTCGTCGGGTAGTTGTGAGAAGGAAGCCTGCTCATCCCCACGGAGGTGCACGCGCCCATGCTGAGCACGCAGCGCCCGTGAATGCTGTCATCGGGACGCACGCTATGTGAGGAGGCTCGGGAGACGGAGCTCTGTCTTCCTTCTGGCTCCTGCTGTCCCTGCCATCTCACTCCCTGTGTCTCTCCAGCCCATCTGTTTCTCCACGTCCACCTGTCTCTCTCTCTGTTCTGTCTCAGTGTCTCTCTTCCCGTCTTGGTCTCTTTCTTCCTCTAAGTGTCTGTCTCTTTTTTTTTTTTATTTATCTCTGCCTGGCTGGAGCCTTATAAGCCTCTGTGAAAATACTAAAAACCTGGAAAACTGGAGCTAAATACCAAGACAAAACTGCACGCTGAGATTCAACAATGCTGTAACAGCAGAATTATAGGTCATACAAACTCAAAAGCATTAAAAACAAAAAAATTATGTTTTCAATGGGTTGTGGAGCCCTTTGCACCCATTTGGTGGGTGTGGTGGGCACCCACGAGGCTGGTGGTCCTGCCCGGTGGAGCCCCTCTTTCCTGTTGCTTTGGACCCAGCGCAGCCTTGGACCTGGACAGAGCTGAGTGACTGACAGCAAAGATCTGGCCCCAGAAAGTCACCGAATCCCTTCTCTGTCCCATCCTCGCTGCATGGCCCTGACAGGCACAGGCAGCCACCTGTGTTCATCCAGCTCATTTACTGAGCACCTACTACACCCGGTCCTAGGACATAGCACTGCACAAGACAGGCAAAAGCCCTGCCTTGCAGTGCTTATATTTTAGGGGAGCATGTGCATGGGACAGGTAATACAAAGTGAATAAGTCAATATGCAGAACAATTTTAGATAGGGCTAGGTTATGTGACTAGAATAAAATACGGTTATGTGACAGAGAAAGACAGAAGTGGGGGCCTGGGAAGAGGACTGACTTGAATTTCGAGACCAGAACCCTAAGACAGAGCTGGGCCTGGGAATACCTGGGAGAAGGGCATTCCAGGCAGCGGGAACAGCCAGTGCAAAAGCCTCGAGGCAGGACCAAGCTTGGGGGCCAGTCACGACTAGAAGCTTTGGGAGAAAGGAAAAGATCCTGGGAGAACCAGTTTTTGTTGAGTGTCTCAAGCACAATCCTTGCCCTCTCTGAGCCTCAGTTTTGCTCATATAAAATGGGAACGCTCTGTCTCTGTCATCGTCATTCCGTGTGTCTCTCTAGCCCCATCTGTCCCTCCAGACAGATAAAGACGCAACCCCCAAGGATGAATGAGCGTTAAATCCAGTGGCGGGCCGGGATCCACACTGGAGGGGCTCAGCGGAGGGTTGGGGCGTGGGCAGATATGTCTTGAAACTGTGGGCACGGCAGCACCCCTTTTTATACCTGGATTATTTGGGTGGCTTTGAGGGGGTGATGGTGGGGGCTCTGTGTGGCCGAAAGCAATGCCCAGTTCCCCCGGCCAAGCCCCTGACTTCAGGAGTTAACAGCTTACACACCCGCACAGGGCCCGGCCCGGAGCGAGCAGGCAGGAACGGGAGGATTCCAGGTGGGAGGAAAGGTGTGGAGATGGGAATGTGCAAGGTGTGTTGGGAAGAGCGCAGAGACCAGCCCGGCTGGTGGGCAGGGTGAGAGAAGAGGCTGGAAAGACAGGTTGAGGCCGGATGGGAGCCGAGCCACACTCCACGCCACGCCACGGGAGGGTGGGCCGGCTTGGAGGCGGCGGAAGCCACTGTGTGCTCCGGAGCTGGAGGAGCCGTGCAAATGCTTTTTGTTTCTGGTTTGGTTTTCAGTATTTCAGACGTTTTGGATGTTCAAAGAAGTTTAAAGCACCATAAAAATAAGCTACCATGCAGCCACCACTCAGCTCAAGAAAGAAAACACCCCCTGCCCCCGTATGCCTCTGTGAGACTGCATCTCTCTCAGAAGTCACCGTGACCTTGGAGTTGGTGTCTGAGTCCCAAGTGAGTCTTTACCCTCCAGTTGTGTGTTTGCCGGAGGTATAAATCGCACACAGTGGAATGCACAAATCTTTTTTTTTTATTTTTTGAGACAGAGTCTTGCTCTGTTCCCCGAGCTAGAGTGCCGTGGCGTCAGCCTCCTAGCTCACAGCAACCTCAAACTCCTGGGCTCAAGCAATCCTCCTGCCTCAGCCTCCCAAGTAGCTGGGATTACAAGCATGTGCCACCACACCCGGCTAATTTTTTCTATATATTTTTAGTCGGCCAATTAATTTCTTTCTATTTTTAGTAGAGATGGGGTCTCGCTCTTGCTCAGGCTGGTCTCGAACTCCTGACCTTGAGCGATCCACCCGCCTCGGCCTCCCAGAGTGCTAGGATTACAGG